>CAXKVY010006532.1:0-24679 GCA_964058915.1 Tetropium fuscum | reverse complement strand
TAACACATAATGGTATGCTAAATCCTCACCTTGCAACAATTTAATTATCAATTTAAATATACAACTTTTGCAAACTTGGAAAAGACTGTCAATAGCACTTAGAGACCACCCAGCATTAAAATTTACCATGCGTATCTTTTCCCCATCTTCAGGCTTCACCGTGGTTTAAAATTATGGAATGGAAATAAGTTTAACAGGAAGTCACTTTTGACATATCAAATAAATTGGTACATTTACAGGTATCTATCAACATATTACTTCAAAATTCAAAGCCATTACTACATGAATTAAGTGAAATCATTTACTTTCAACTGCTCGCCACTATACCTACGAAATGCCATTCCCCTTAAAAGAACATAACCAAACCATTTATCATAAGGCAAATAAGAGTAAAATTATTCTACAAACTATTTTTTAAAACAAGAACGTAAATTGAGGCGCGAAAACCATTTCAAACTAGCGACAAAAATCGCATACGTAGGCGTCCTTTTCTGCTCCGGAACACTGCTCATGTGCCCACAGTTGACACACCAGACACTGAACCCAGAGTTCTCCTCGAACATCCTGAGAAAACCGGCCCTCGCAAAATAAGCACGTTGCATCCTTGTTTTCAGGGGCGTAATGTTCACTCCGGCCCATATCATGGTGATCGTTACCTGTAAAATATGTATATGCATCAGATAAATAACTGTTAGATAAATAATTATTATTTATAGGTCTGTTTCATACATGTAAAAGCTGTGCTAATATATTTTTTGGGACGCACCACCTGTCATATTAATCAGAGGAAACTCTGGTATTATCAAAACATGTAAAGGTTATGGTATTAAACTTACCTCGGAAAAATATTGGCAACTTGAAAACACAATCCGATACCGTTAAATATTTTAAGTATTGTCGCCTACCGAGAATTATTTACGGTCAGAGTTTATGGGCGGAAACATTACTTATATCACCTTAACTATTGACCCTCCTTAAGTAGGTAGGGGCTTGTTACTGCGCACCGGACAAAATAAATGTAGAAGGTTAACAAAATATTATATAGGGAGTTGGGTTCGTCGTCTAACCGCTCATTGAAATTATGTACACTAGGGTCTTTTGAAATTCACACCCTCTTATCCCACTTATCCTCTGCCAATTTAACTTATTCGAGAAAGTAGTACACACGATTTTTGATGTGTTCTGGAAAATGATATTAAAATGTTCCTAAAATATACAGGGTGGAAAATGAAACGATTTAGGTACTACTTTTTTAATTAAAGTTAAATCGGCAGAGGATAAGTGAGATAAGGGGGTGTCAATTTCAATAGACTTGCCATCTACGCGTAGGTAGTAAGTCTGTAATCGTAATGTAATTTTAATGAAATATCAAAATATCAAAACTTATAAAGTTAAGCTACAAGTCACAATCAAGTCGAATATTTCCCATATTTTTACTAATTATTTTTTATTAGTTTTACTGACATGAAGAACATTAAGGTGTCATATAATTCTAGATGTGGTTTCTTCATTAATGAGCTGGCATGTTAATTTGACAGAAAACTAAGAATTCCGATACAACAATCCAAATCATAACAGATGCAAATGCCACCTATATACGATACCTATGATAATACTGAAATATTATCATAGGACTTATCCCGATTTTTACGGCGGCTGTACTTAACTTTAATTAAACAGTGTAGATGGGTGTATAGTTGGATTATAAATAAACGAATAAATAATAGATCCGTAAACATATATTTATATAAAAATATTAGGCACTGGGTTCGTCGTCTAGCTGCTCATTGAAGTCACATGTATTTTCTATGTTCCTATCCATTATATGGTTTAGAAAAATTAATGTGACTAATTCTTGTTTTGTACTAATTGAAACACCATAATCCATGAGTGTGGCTGTGAAGAGGAATTAAATAATAGGTACCTACCTACTTACCTATTGATTGTTGGCATGTTTGACATTGCCTTTCTGTTATTGTTTTGATAGTGATTTATAGGTGTGGTTTCTTCATTAATGAGCTGCCATGTTAATTTGACAGAAAGGAAGAATTCCGATACATTCCACACGATACACGAAGAATTGGGTCGCATTAGTTTAAATCTCTAAAGGCTTTTTCGTAATCACGTAGTAATGTTTTTCATAAATTTTGTATGAAAAGCTGAAATAAACAATAAATTTAAAAAATATTACGTAAAATTTCAAGCCTTACATTTGTTTTACCATGTTTCTCTTAATTACGAAGCAATACTAAAAGTACTGTCATAGTTTTAGAATTTTCTAATAAAGATTATTATTTAAACCCCATCCCAGAACTCCATCTACGATCTTATAATTGTTTTACTATTTTTCCATTAATTAATATGTGAGATTAAAATTTTCATAGTTTTGGATTTCGGAACATTATTTAAGAATCCCACCCAAATACTCCGCCTTTGAGCTTAGAATATTCATTATGATATTATCAGAATTTTGTCCGCCTAGAAGTAGCAAATGGCCCACTGTGCGAGGGTGAGGATAGTGGGTTCCCTTATCACAGCAACATTCTATGTGGTGTAGGTACACAATAGATCTGCGTTAAGTGATTTCGTCATACGTGACAATAACATTTTCTTTTCTATTCATATTTAATAATTACAGCTATATATATATAGCAGGAAGACTTTTACTTAGAGGCAATGATTAAAATACCTGTGACCATTAGAAAAGAAATTGGTGCAAGTTATTGTTTATTCGCAATATAGTTGGGTTGGAGTATTTTTCATGGATTACGTGAACTTTATTCAATTTTCAAGTAAAACAAATGATGTAGCAAAACACCAACTGCTAGGGTTCTTTTTTTACTTCATTGGTAAAAGTACTTTGAAGAAAGTTTCTTATTAGTATAACATATTTTTCTTGTCATTTTGTTATATTGTGATTTTGTCAACGAGCAAACGTCTCTCTCGTAGTTTTTAGCTACATTTCTGGTTAACTTGCCATGAAAGAATGTTTTCGAAAACTAGCATAAAAATATCCAGTTAAACCAGAGCTCAGGTTAAATTAATCAGGTTTATTATCCTATATCCTATTGGAATATAATTTCTCATACTTTTGGGCTTTCTATTGAACACATAAAAAGTTCGGGAAATTTCAAGGTGAGTCAGTGCCGTCATCTTAGCAAAAAGTAAGTTTTTATACCTTTTTTTTCAAATATCATAGATACGTATGATATTTATCGCCTTGTATACACAAGGGGATAAAGACGTATACGTATACAGTCTTGCTGCAACCTTAACAGTGGACTCGATCGTTCAATAGAATTTCTTAAATATAAACATATTATATAAAACTATAAAAAAAACTATAAAAAAACTTACCAATAAAAACGTATGAAACGTATTCCCATTACATGACTTTAGTGGCTGTCAAGTATGTCAAAATATTTCAGAAATGTAAGGAGTTACGTGGCGTCGCCGACATTATTTACTCTATGGAGCTCGCTTCACAGATCATTCTTTAAATAAATATACATTTAATTATTTCACAAAATCCTATATTAAATTTAACCAGATATTTGGTCATTACCACCAACAGAAGGAGAAGCTAAACAACATACATTTCAGGTGTTAGTCAAAATAGTAATGGAATGAATAATTCCCTAAGGAATGGGGTTGGAGATATTTACAAGGCTCTCTTACTGCAATCTGGAGTCATTCGTTCCAGAAAATTTGTTAAACCTCATATTCTGCAAATGCACAAGTGCACAAGTGCAGGTATGTGGAGATGCAGAAAATTAGGATTTACTTGTGCGACGGTTTATCATAATGGAAGTTGCCTGAACCACTGTCGACGATGAGCAGCAAGAAGATGATACAGGTGGAGATGATCAGAAAACAATAGCGGACTCGAGGCCAACTTCTTCTGCAGAAACTGTTGATCTTGAAATATTGATTGATGCACTAGTGGTAGAAGCAACGCCCGAACCCAGCCACATTGAAAATGGAATACGCTAATAATGTTAATAATCAAATGAGTATGAGGGTAGAATTTTTCCTAGGAATACATACCTACTTGGACAAAAATTCGATCTCTCTCTACTTGGACAGATCTCTAAAAATTATTGGCATAAAAAATAACAAACATTTTAAAGACGTTTGGATTACTGGGTATGGCTTGCGTTTACAGCAATTCATGGATCCGCGCAACATTCGATGGCCATTTTCAAGGAAACTCTTCTACTGACAACAAAACTGTATAATACGTTTTTGTGGGAAATTTAATCTTTTAATTTCTTTATTTTTCGTATGGATATTTTTTTTATAAGGTTTAAAAGATTTTTGCAAAAAACTAACTTTACTTTATGTTTAAGATGTAGGCGCTGGCTTACCTTCAATTTTCCAAACCTTTTCATATATTCAATAGTCAATATAGGTATCATATAATCATTATATCAATAAATACACTTAGTTATTTAACAAAATTTAACAAAAACTGCATTTATTTTCATAGTTTCAATTTGAACATTTAGAGAGTCAATAGCTCAAGGCTAGAAACATAATGCACTTATACTTAATAACTAATTGAGGTATTAATTAATTTTTTCCAACAACTTGTGTTTGTTTCTAATATGTATTTTAAGATTTGGTTTCCTGTGCGTTCTATGGTGGCAGTAAGGACATTTCAGTTTCGGTAGTTCTCCACATTCCCTATTGTGTATTACCATATTGAAACGTTGTTTAAATCCTTTACCACATTTGTCACATATGTGTTTACCTAGAAATACTATGGAACTGTTATTATTTTTAGTAATAGTAAGTATGTACTAAATAATAAAAGTTTTAAAACATTGTGGGTTCAACTGTAAGTACCTAAATATTTATTCTTATATTATATTAGATTCTTTATTAACTCTTTATGACAATATTCGATAGAATACCTAAGTCACTAGTAAATTATATTTACACAAAATATAACATTTAACATGTCAGAGAAACAACGAAAATATAGAATATTTCTTCACAATTCAGATATTTTAAATAAAATTATTTTATAATATACAAATATTTATAAATAAGTTGTCACAAAACTATAAAATATTTCTCAGCCCTAACATACTCGACCTTAGATAATGAAAAATCTGATACCATATAATAACATTTATCTGATAAACAGTTTCAGTTTTTTTTTAAATAAATACTCACTTTCGCTATATTTCATGTCGTCCGATAAACGATTAAAAAGTGTTGGTACAATAAATCTTGGTGACTCACCAGTCATTTCTGATCTGGCGCATGGTTCATGAATATTATTTTTTTGTCTTGTATTGACGCTGTCATAGACACTACTTAAAACCAAGCTATTTCGATTTCTAAAGACATACGCAAATTTCGAATATATAAATACAAGGTAAGGCATTGAATAGCCATTAAAAATATGTTCACACGTGTAAGTACTCAGTATGCCGGTAATAAATGGTAAAATATATTTTTATGCAATGAAAATATTGAAAGATTTTGTGGCATTTCCCGAAAAACAGATACCATACCTTAGTAGTGAATTAACTAGTAGCATAATATAAATTAATACGTTGTTGTCTTCAAATAACCCCCGTTAATATTTCGAAACATTTACAATAGATGAAATTTTGGATTTCAAAGTTCCACGACGATGTTTTCAGTATAGACATTCGTCCAAGTATGTCACTACGAATTTAATATTGTCCTCAACATTAAAAATATTAGTGAATATTATATAGAAATAATATGTTTACATTACTACATTATACAAGGCTAACAAGATATTAATATCATGAATATATAAAAGAAAAAGCACCGGGCCTAAGGTAGCGCCCTGTGGGACACCCAAATTACATTTAAACATTCTGAATTAGCACTAAAGGAAATAATTTCGATATTAACAAATCATGATTAATGAAGTCGAATGCCCTGCTAAAATCGCAAAATATTCCAAGAGGACATCCTCCTGCTTTAATGAACCAGTTTTATTTAAAAAAGAATGTATAGCTGTACCTGTCGACATACCACTATATTGTTTGTGTTGTGTGTTGTGTTTTTGTAATTATATTAAGCGCTTCGAAGTAACTTATTAATCTGTCGAGATAACAATATTCCAAATTTTACAGGTCTACAATTTTTTAGCCTAACCGGGCACCCTTTTTTCTTCAAAGTTGATGACCAGACGATTTTTTGCCTTACATTTTTTTGTTAATAAGTTAAGAATTAGTTAAAGAGTAGGTATAATATGAGGGATACTTTATTTAAATGTGTTAATGCGGTAAATCAAATAAACTCATGAAAGTAATAATTCTAATATTTGCACAGTTTATTTACTTTATACTTTCCTTTTTCCATAACACAGGACGTTCTCACAGAATCAAACTACATGCTAGTTTCGCGATACTGTAGTAGACATATTATATAATTAATTATTGATATTTTTATTTAATATCAAATAGTAATACACTTACTCTCACACTCATAAAGGCTTAATCAATTCAGGTATGTCACTTAAGTATATTAGTCATAGATAACATATACCTTAAATCCCCAAGCTACCGCTAGCACTGAGAGATACTGATGACACTGAGTGACTTTAATTCAGATGGACCTACGCCGCGCCGTAACAAAATACAACCAGACTAATATTCTTTATAAAAAAAAGGAAAATAAATATATTGGTCTTATAATCTTTAGTGGAAATTTCAGGGAAAGCAAGGACGTTTTAAAAACGAATAAAATGTTGAAAGAATTTTTATTCAATTGAATTCTAGTATTTCTCGAACACTGACGTTTTTGGAAGTTAACATGAAATAATTTTCGTAGTGAAGCACAAATATTTATTCAAATAAAATAAAATTAACAAATCGGTGACAAGGTCAAGTAAATAAAAATGTTATGTGTATCATCAAGAATGTCATAAAAATCCATTTGTCTGGAAAATAAATCCCCAACATTTTGTAGCTCCTGTAAATATAAAGGGCATTTAGAGGAAGAACATTTTAAGAAAAATTTAAAATCTGTGATGTAAGATCAATGAAAAGTTTAGTAAAATAGCGGTTGTTCTGGGGCAATCTTGTACGGCTTACATATAGACTTTGGGAGTGCATGTAACACTTTGAAGAAGGAACTAGTGCATAAGATGCACTGAAGTTTTTACCTATTTTTGTGTAGTACCTAATGATTTCCAAACTACTGATGTTGTGATGGTTAAAACGATAACTTGTGTATAAAACTCCTCATTTATACTTACCGAAAATAATTTATTAAAATATTTACCTGAACATTTTGATAACGCAGAAATAAACTTAAAATTATTAACGAAAATAACGTCACTGTTAAGTCTGGTATTAAATTATTTAATGTGAAAGTTGATGATAATGAATGGCGTGTTTTACAGAGACTATTCCGAACAAATTCAGGAAGGATTTTTGTTGGTTATACCAAGCAATAAACAGAAAGTTTCAAATGGGACCAGTATTCGTAAAATCCTGAACAATAAAATTAATATCGACCTTAAAAAAAATTGTGAAGTAATCAGCAAACTGTTTTTCTGATAACAATACTCCTATATTAATTCATCGCAGGTAGGAATATTTGCTCTCTGAGTAGATATTTTCTGCAAACTAAACACTAAAATATATTCCAGAGTGACACTCACTTTAAAAATCATACTCATTTTAAATGCTTATGAGTTCTAGAAATAGATCTTAATGAAATAGATCTTTAGAATGTTGAGAATACATTTACAATCAGATTAAATAATAAATAAATAAAAGGAATACTTTTCTGGTGTAAAATTTTTTAACACCTATTTTACACAGCTATTTAGTTCTCATAAGTACAATTCATTGCTTAATAAGGTACATCAATATAAAAACAAACGGATAACCATAATATATGAACATACGGATAACCGGATAATATAGGAACTTACGGATAACCAACTAAATGTAATGTATACAGGTACTTATATAGTAAGCTCAATTTTATAGCATTTTATAAAAATCTGATATTTATGATTCCCTACTATACTCTTTGGTTAATGTTTATCAGCGGCGGCTGGTAAGGAGGGCGGCGCACCGCAGTCCTCCTAAGCAAATTACGTGGAAAATTTGATTAATTATTGTTTCATATTCATACTTTTTCTTCAAATTCAGTTCAATTAAACAAAACCTTTACTTATATTAACATCTACTATACCTATATTTACTATCTTATTTGCAATATTTACATTTGCGGAGCCTGCCCGCACCGACTGTGGAGTGCCTAGGTATTGCATAAATTTTAAAAGGCCTGAACGCACAGCCAGAGGCCAAGGTTATCATAGCAAATACTCGATTGCCATAGAAACGGCACGCTTCTTATCACGCGATTTTAAATGGGATTGCGGGCGTGGCTCGACTCATCCCACAGTGGTATTAACACCACTCAAACGGTTGACGTGAGCGCGCCGGTGCTTTCGTTTTATAATGACGTTTTGAAGTTGAAGGTTGAAGACAATTAAATGAGGGTGTGTGATCTCATGAATTTAAAGTTTTGTCTTGGAATTTTACGGACAAGGTAAAAATTTAAAAAAAACCAAACGCCCCCCAAACAAAAATATCACCACCGCCGCTGATGTTTATGACCCCAGCGCTGACAAAAAAAATACGAAGGAGATTTAGATGAAAATATACATATTTATTATATTGGATATATTTACGAGTTTCAAATTGTCCAACTGAGAGCGCTATTTCATAGATGAGTTCCGATCTATGAGGAATATTCACTAAATCTTATTTTGTATATCGACCCCTTAATATGTTGACATACAAAGAAATAGGTACTATGCCATTACCCAAAAATTAAGTATAGATGTTAGCGGCTATATTGGCGACGGCTTTTTAAATAAAATTATCACAAACTTGTGGGTCATATTTGGAGCTGGTAATAAGGAGATCCTGGTAATAAGGAAGATTTTCTATAATTTTCCCATTGATTGTACTAATGAATCAGATTTTTTTTTCCAAATGGGTAGTTTTCAAAATTAGGCTGGCGGGAATTCTTGTAATCTTGTGATATGTCCTTATTGAGAAACGTAAACACGATAATTTTAAGCACTCGTGCATTTATTACCGAAGAGGTTGTTTCAAAGACCATATACCTACTTTATCAAAAATTACTTAAGGTTTTGATAACTTCTTATGTCAATACGATCGTTCACAATATTTTAGTGCTATTGTAATAAGGCTTCAAGATGACACACATTACATCCAATTATTTCAGTTGAAGGATACAAGTGAAATCTCACACATTTGTCGTCACAAATGAATAGCGAACTCATAACCTTTGATATAGAAAATGTAGTGTGCCTACAATCGGTATTCTACTTTATTTATGAGGTCTACAATCTAGACTGATTAGATATAAGATATATAATCAGCATACTTGATTAGATATCTAAAGTTAGTAATACCCTCTATAAATTGACTAATTTGTGTACAAATCTAACAAAATTCACAGAATTTCATATCCTGGATGACGGCGGACTGCGTGTACTTTCAAATTATACTTATGAAAAAATTTCTTGCAACATAGGTCACAGTTGAATAGGGGTTCCTTTTGGCATTCATATTTGATATGTCTTTGTAAATGTTTGTATCTTCTGTATATTCTTTGGCACTGGTGACAAGGAAAGTTGGCTAAAAACAAATTGTTATTAGTTTTATTCCTTTTTGTTCATGAACATTCAATAATATAAAATAGTAGAAGTACCTCTGTATATAGTACCAAATACTTAACTCCAATGTATCATTTCCATCATTAGTAGGTATCTCAATAGCTATTTGTGTAAAAAGATGAGAAAAGTGTATTTTTCTGCAGCAGTCGCTTTTTTATATTGCCATATGCGGAGAAGACACTTTTCTTACGGGTTTCATACATGATGTTTTTAATAGTGTTTTGAAAATAGCTCATATAACTATATCATATTTTTTTATTGAAAATTGTGGATAACGAAAATGTGAATATAGATTCCTAAGGGATTGTTGATGTAGAAATGAGTTAGTTCATTAGGTTTTCGTTAAATAATATTAAGGAATTGTCAGTGTCAGTATTTTTAATCGTACAAAAGTAGGCAACTTTGCATCTCAACTAATTATTATCAAAAATACTTTTGTGTGGCACCAGTTTGACGAAAATTACGTCAGGTTTATTTTCTGTGAAATCTACCTACAGTGCCTACATAAATCTACTCAGAAAGAATGTATAGGTAATCAAAAATGTAAAAAAAAAATTAAAATAAAAAATTTTTCGTATTCGTTCAAATTTTGTTGAAAACTATTCTCTTTCACCTTTTATTCCCATATTTACCATTCCACAGGACCTTTGATTCTCTACGAAAAATCGTATTATATGTATATACTAAATATGTATAGTTTTTGAGTTACAGTTAAAAGACTTAAAAGTTTAGTTTGTACTGCTGGCGATGAGGTATTGCAAAAAAATCGTGATGTTCAAAAGATGGTTTTAGGGACTTCAAATTTAACCGTAGTACCAAAATGTACGAAGTTTGTGGCCTCACCTCTTGCAGCTACCACGAGCCGCCATTGCACTAAACAAGAAATGATTTAGTAAATATTAAAATCAATATGAGTACTATGAGCAGGTTAGTAATATGAAGTTTTGCATACAAATTTCGGGTTTACTATGTAGGGATAATTTTTACTTCGAACCAATAGGAATACTTATGGAAGTCAAATAAGAAGAATAAATAGAAAATTACCTACAATTGGAATTATGGGGAATTTGGCCCTGTCTTTTCTCTACACGTCTGTACTTCTGAGCCACTTAGGTATCTGGAATGTTTTTGGGTTGTAGCTTTAAATGCATAGACCTGTAAAAGATGCACCTTCTAAGCACACATTCTAGATTAGTACTTACGAATTTTTAGTACGCATAACACGTCGTTACTTAAAATTTAATTGATGGATTACATTCCTTTAATTTCTGCCTCTCACAACCATTCCAATTGTTACAATTACAAAATTAGGGAAAATTAATATAAATAAGAAAATTCGTAAGATTTTGATGCTGAATCAAAATCCCATGCTCTTTCGTACCTGTATATATCATTATTAATTTAATGGCATATCTAATAAGGATTACAGATTTTTAAAATTAGATCATCCCAAAAATACTCATAGATAAAATCGTATGTATATGTTGGAATTAACATATTAATTTATTTTGCAACATACAAATGTTCCTTCATGCATACTACAAATATAGGTCAAAGATTTATAAGTATGTTTTGTATGTTATATACAATTCCGTTGCCTTTTTATTTAAGATGGGTACATATATCTTATATTTACTACATTTGTAACAAGGTAAAGAGGTATTTATGTTTATTTTTTTTTAAGTTACATAAAAGAATGGCCTGGATGACGACGAAGAAAATGAATTTTCAAATCATATTTGTGATAAAACTTTCTCTCGCACATGACACAATTGAACTGCGGGTTTTTCTGACATTCGTATTTTAAATGTCGCTGTAGATGTTGCTGCCTTCGATAAAATCTTTCGCATCGATAACATGGAAAGAATCCTAAAACAGGACAATAGAATTTTAAAAAGACGTTTGCTACTGTCTATAAAATATTATAATAAACATGCTCTTTACAGCATATAACCTTCTTCAGCATTACCTGATTTAATTCAACATAGTTACCCGATTACCAGGTGACGTACCTAAATATTACCTACTTGGCAGCAATGCGGATTTCGATTGCTGTAACACGTTTAGAAACTATTCTATTCTTGTATTTATATGCATTGTGGGTGCTGAATATATATATATATATATATATATATATATATATATATATATATATATATATATATATATATATATATATATATATATATATATATATATATATATATATATATATATATATATATATATATATATATAGAAACTATTCTATTCTTGTATTTATATGCATTGTGGGTGCTGAATATATATATATATATATTTTTTTTTCAAATTGTAGGTTTTTCTCTTAGGAATATCACTGTCTTAGTTGTTTTGGTAAAACGAATGATTTTGATATTATACCAGGTGCTATAAAAATGTTATGTTTTTTTCCGAAATTTCAAAACGTCCTGTGGGCTATACAAGGTATTGCAAGTTATTGCAATTATAGCCAATTTAAAGCCTCATGTTTTTTCTACATTTTCTTTTTTTATTCATTTGTTTATCTCTGTTACTTCATGAAATACACCGTTTTGAAACACCATATGCTTTTATTCACATGAAATGCATTTATCGGACAACTCAAACAGCTAGAAAGCTATGGAAATCGAAGATTACACGTCATAAACTGACAACTGTGTCATTAGTTTTTTGTTGACAGTCCAGCAATAATTAGTGAATAATGGAACGCCAAACCAGAAATTTAACTCGTGATGAATGTGTTGAGGCAGCTACATTACATGGTGAAGGGTGGAGTTACAACCGCATAGCTGGAAGGTTGGGACTGTCTCACACAACTATTGCGAGAGCAATTCAAAGGTACGCGAAAACAGGAGAACATTCCAGACGGGCCGGTCAAGGTAGATCTCGTGTTACCTCTGCTATCCAGGATCGCTTTTTAAGAGTAAATGCTGTAAGACAACGATTTATAACTGTAACACATTTAAGAGCACAACTTCAAGACGGAGGTGGTCCACTCATATGCGTTCAAACTGTACGCCGACGACTGAGGGAGGCAAATTTAAGACCCAGGATTGCTGCTCGAGGACCCGCATTAACAGTAGATCATCGAAGAGCCAGATTGAATTTTGCCAATGAGCATGTTAATTGGATGGAAGCAGATTAGGAACGTATTCTTTGGACTGATGAGTCAAGGTTCAGTTTGTATAATTGTGACAGACGTAATCGCGTCTACCGAAGACCCGATGAGTGATACAGTCAATGCAATTTTTTGCACACAACTTTATATGGAGGTGGATCCGTCATGGTGTGGGGCGGAATATCTTTGACTGGGCGAATGGACTTGGTAACTGTGAATGGAAATCTCAATTCTGACAGATACATCACAGACATCCTTGAAGCACATGTTTTGCCTTATGCCCCCTATGTAGGACCCAATTTTTTACTTATGCAAGACAATGCGCGTCCCCACACGAGTCTTATCGTGAGAAATTATCTTGAAGAAGTAGGAATTGATCACATAGACTGGCCAGCCCGTAGCCCCGACCTTAACCCCATTGAACATGTTTGGGATTTTATCGGTCGGCGGTTACGAAGTGAGGGACGACAACCCCAAAATTTACAAGAATTGGAAGGACGCCTAGTCGAATTATGGAATGGCCTAGATCAGAACCTAATCAGAACTTTGGTTTTAAGTATGAACCAAAGATGTCGGGAGGTCATTCGCGGAAGGGGTGGAAACACCAGATACTAATTCTCTATTTACTTTTGTTTTGTTTCCTGTTATTCGTTGTTTTATTGATTAAAGCAATCCATTTTTCTAGGTATGTTTTTTGAGTTTTTGTCCTTTTAAGACCTTTTTCTCTTCTAAAACACCTTGCATCTCTCAATAAATTATAAGATATCAAGGAAAACAGAATGCAAAATGAGGCATTGAACCAGTATAATGAGTAATAAATAATGAGCACTTGACAAAAAAGAAAGTTACTAAATTTAATAAAAATCACGTCAACTCAAAAATTGGATATTTTATGAAGTAACAGAGATAAACAAATGAATAAAAAAAGAAAATGTAGAAAAAACATGAGGCTTTAAATTGGCTATAATTGCAATAACTTGCAATACCTTGTATAGCCTACAGGACGTTTTGAAATTTCGGAAAAAAACATAACATTTTTATAGCACCTGGTATAATATCAAAATCATTCGTTTTACAAAAACAACTAAGACAGTGATATTCCTAGGAGAAAAACCTACAATTTGAAAAAAAAATCGACCAAAACGAACAAAAATTGTCGAAAATACATAACGTCAAATTTGAGTTAACTTTTTGGTTGTGCGTTAAATAAGTTGCGCAGTGTATATATATATATATATATATATATATATATATATATATATATATATATATATATATATATATATATATATATATATATATATATATATATATATATATATATATATATATATATATATTAGTTTTAAAGTTCTTTGCTATTTATATTTGTTGTGAAAAGGAATCTTGGGTTTGTAGCAATTCATTACATAGCGAAATAAACAAATAGATGAATAATAAGGAAGACACACTTACCACTTGTATATCTGGACATATATATGGAAACGAACCACTTAGAAGTTGTACAAGTTCTTTCACCTTCATTGAAAATCTTCACAGTGATTTGTTTTATTGATCATTTATACTTGAATTTAAAATATTCGTACTTCATCACTTTCAGTGACATTTTGTGACATTAGTTTTTACGGAACTGAAATTCACAGAAAACACAAACCTATTCTACTATTTATAATTGTTCTATTGGAACATATATATATATATATATATATATATATATATATATATATATATATATATATATATATATATATATATATATATATATATATATATATATATATATATATATATATATATATATATATATATATATATATATATATATATATATATATATATATATATATATATATATATATATATATATATATATATATATATATATATATATATATATATATATATATATATATATATATATATATATATATATATATATATATATATATATATATATATTATATATATATATATATATATATATATATATATATATATATATATATATATATATATATATATATATATATATATGTATATATATATATATATATATATATATATATATATATATATATATATAAAAGCATTAGACATACAGTTATCCAGAAGATGTTAAAATATTAAACAACATTATGACATTAGAGTCTATTAAACAACTACTTTTCCTAGCTGTATGCTAGAAAATATTGAAGTACATATACAATAGAATTCTGAAGCATTTAAAGAGGTAGTGATACAGAAATTGCTTACATAGTCAAAACTAAAATCATTTGTTGGATCTTATGTATTGATTGTTATTTAGGAAATTAAGAAAAAAAAATATTTTCACAAAACAAATATGAACAGCAAAGAACTTAAAAGCTAATAAATGTATTCCAGGGTGAAAATTGGAATTTCCAATTCAATCCCAGTATCTATCACAAAATCTTATCGTTTGATTAAGTTAGACCTTAATAATTGATACTTTTGTGGGAATATCGAAAACTACAACATACTAACAACTCAACAACGCAATATCCGATCCAGTTCCAATAAGGAAATGCACCCTAATTTTGATATCGTTATTGGATAATGCAGAGAACCCATTTTATTACATATCCACTAAAGCTGACACCGCGATCTGCCCAAGGTTTATTGGCATTATAGATCATAGCAATTATTGTCGATACATTTGATACTGGTCGATACTTGATCACGTTGACCCAGTAACAAAATTCCTTAGTGACCACTTTGGTCACTAAGGTCACGTTGGTGGTCACTTCGACCTTCGACCTGACTAAGAATCAAAATGCGCACGCTCAACATATTCACAATTAGGTACCGTAGTTGTGGTAAGTTGGCAATAGTATTATATAATATCGTTACCTGAAATAAATGAGATAAATACATGAAAAAACCTTAGAGATTTATTTATTTATGTATGCATATCTAGGTAGTTATATTTTGTATAACAATAAAATAAACATAATATGTAAGTAGTTAATATTAGCAACAAAAACGCTTAGGAGCTTAAAGAATAAAATCAAATTCGTTAGATACAGTAAACAAAACTTGATACCATTTTGGTACCATGGGAAACAAAGATAATATAATCTACACTAGATAGCCAACCTTTCCATGTTAAAATGTATCATGTATACTAACATAACGATAACTCAAATTAAGTGTGATATTTTACATACTTTATGGTAGGAAATGTACTAATGCTAAGCTATATCCTCAATGGTAAGGAAAATGGCAAGTTACCCTCCACTGACGTATCTAATTGCACTCTTATATATTTTTTATATTGGGGCTCCCTAGCTGTAAAACTTGGGTTCCCAATTTTGGATACATTTTACCATTGTGGTTGGTCATCTGATATATAATATTTCTCTATACTGAAACATAAGCAAATAAGAAATTAAAACATACATAAAAAAAGATAATAAGCAACCATTGTAATGATTTTGTCAATAATTCATCAGATTTCTGATTATTCTACAGATTAACTAAAGGCTACAATAAAATCATATAATTCATAAATTGGTAATTTAAAAATAGTTCTTAGGCACCGCGCCGTAAAAATAAAAAATCTTTGGTGTAATATTACTAACTTAGGAACTGATCTTTGATTTCTTTAACATTAAATCCTGGATGAACTCTTTTCATGTGACGCCGTACGCTAACTGGATACTTTCCCATGTAGCTACAATCTGGATCAAGGCACTTGTAAGTAGGTGCCTTTTGGCACTCGTGTTTGACATGCCGTGACAAGGAACTCCTGCTCATGTACCACTTGCCACACACTTTGCAAACATAGTCAGAAATACTTTTGTCCGGGTCATATTCCTGTTCGTCGGAGACATACTTTTCTTCGTCGGAGTAATCAGTAAATTGGTAGGGTTCATCATCTTCTTGCAGCTCCGTGACGCATAAGAATTGTGCAACTGAAAAAGCTTAAGCTAGACAAAGATACTGACTGAGCAAATTAAACGAATCGATAAAATTTTGTATTTGAGGATAAGTTAGCACAGGAAAGCATCTACATTATTTAAATGATATATGTGAAACTACTAATAATATTGTTTAATTCCCAGGAGATATTAATTATCAATAAATGTTACCATTAAATTTGAGCTGCAGAAACAAATTAAAGCGAGACAATTTACCATAAACTACAAGAAAAAAATACAAAATAGAGCATTTTGTACCAATTTATTTTCAACATAATGCATAATATATTACAATGTATATAAATTATTACTTTATATTATAGTGGAGGGCCCAAATTCGCTTTTTGTGACTGATATGGGTTCTGTTACAAACTGAATTTGATATCAAATTAAGGCTTACGTACTGATGTTTCACAATGCCGATGCCTGCAAAAGTGGTCAAGCTAAAGTTAAAAAACGAGAAGCATATAATGGAGGAGCGATGCCTTGCGATTTTTTATATTTTTCATACAATGTAGAACAAGTATTTTTTGTTCACATTACAATACTATACTTTACGTTGGCATGAGCGATTATAGTAATTAAGGTACTAAGGGTGTTATGAGATAATAACGCACCAAAGTCGGCAGTGTACTTCCCGAGGGCCTCTGGACCGAGGGATTGTACGTCGAATGTACTTCGAATCAAGAAGGCGTAATTATCGTACCCGTGGTGCGTTCAACGTTCAATGTCCTATTAGTCTGTTATTTAATTGTAATTTTTTTACACTTACGATTTATTCATTTGACATCTATTAGGTATGTTCAGAACGATTTATTTTAAAATAGAGTAAAAATAAAAATTGTTGATAAACGCATTCCATAGCAACGCATTTTTTTTTATGGTAATAAAGATTATTTGTAATTTCTATTTTGCAATGGATTTATTTCCATGGTTATACATTTATAATGCCCAAGGGCGTTATTCATAACGTACAAGGGCGTTATTTCTCATCTAATGTATCTCAAAATAGGGTGGTTATTTCTAAATAACACACTAGTAGGACATGTCTTCTACAAGTGATCTTCCAAAAAAGTGGCACCAAAAAAGTGGCCGAAACTAATTGACCGATCTCATTTAAAGTCGATTTCTCTCAAAAACGGCTCTAACGATTTGCTCAAATATTGTACATTATATTCCTAACAATATGCCATTATTGTTTTTCCCCGGAAAATGTAGATGGGGGTAGTTTATTGTTGCAAAAAAATAAAAAATCTCAAATTTATTCGAAAACGGCCATAACGATTTTGCCCAAATTTGGTATATTAATAGTACATTACAAACCTAACAATATGACCTTTTTTTCCACGGTTACTCCTGGAAAATTTACATAATGGTGAAAGATTTTATTCTATCATGCGAGAAACTAGTCAGTACAGAACCTAAATAAAATATTTAAAAAAACAATACCGAGGATAACGTAATTATTTTTTACTTTTTAGTGCAGTTTTTTAGAATAGATTATTTTGAAATCGGTTTTGTTTTTTTGTTAAAAATAGTTTATTTTCTACTTTTTAGTTTAAGTTTGTACAAGGAGGTCTTAAAGTCGATTCAGGGAGAACAATTAAAAATAGTAGACTAGGTAGTCGTTTTTTGTGAATGTGAGTTCTCTGTCAACACTAATGCATGTCACATAAAAATATCACTGTGAGAATGGTAGGTATTGATGGTAAATTCAAGTATAAACTACTAATTCAATAAATCATACATCATTCTGAAGAGTCTCAATAAAGGCAAAAGAACTTGTACAACTTTTAAATTAATCGTTTTCGTATATAGTATAGTACGTAAAGTACGCATTGGAGTGCGGCAAAGTGCACTATACCGTGTTTTATATGCTTTAAGAAAATTTGGTAGGTAATCCATATACGTATGGTAAAGTACTTCTTCCACGTACTTCCTAAAGTGGACGTGAGCGTGTTTTGTGTTAGTTTAGACTTCCTACGTTTTTATACCAATGCTATGATTTTTGAAAATGTCATTCCATTACGAACAAAAAAAATATTACAAAATTTATATATCCAATTTTTTTAAAAAAAATCATTTTTTTTAATTTATTCCAAATGTTTTAAAAAAATGGTTATATATATATTTTTACCGCACACGTGCGGTAAAGAACTTCATCCCGCATGTATTTTACGTGCAAAACGTGGGGCACTTTACTCTACGCTAGTAGCCAATATGAATATGCCACATATTTGTGTGTAGTATTCTGGAATCTATCTGGACAATTTTATTTATCTCATAAACATGAAACTGTAGGTTTGAAATTAAATGTATCATTTTGGTATCAATAAATATGTAATGGATACAATATTATAAAAACCAGACAGATAATAAATATTAACCACAAAATTATTTTATAATTTAAATAATTCCTTTTTTGGTACAATGACGGAACATATGCTGCTTCAGGTTGGACTTAATTTTTGTTTTGAACTGACAACCCTCTACTTCACAGACAAATAACGGTTGCTTTCCACACTCGAACTTAATATGCCTGCGTAGGGACTGCGTATGTCTGTACATTTTATTACAACGTGGACAGGAAAAATTACTTTCACCTAAAACATAACAGAAATTAGTGCTAAAGAACCGGACTAATGAGGTCAATGAGATTGAATGTGTGCTCCCGTTTAGGTCTCTAAGATGTTAGAATATTAATCCACATCTCGTATTCACATTTGCATGCTTATTACCCTGAAAATATCTGCTAAGTAAAAATTTACCATACACTAAAAACTCGTGTTAACGAAGGGGATCTCGGTCATAAATCATTAATCAAATATACAAAGCAATTTCGTATTCATTTCGATACATTAACGGTACTGCAGTATGGTACAGGTACAGATCTCTATGTGTATCGCAATCTACTTTACCAGCGCTCGATAAGGCGCGGCAGTATTAAAAAATAAAGGAATACTTTTCCTTTACTCCATCTCCATTGGGGAAGACAATATGTCTACCACCGTTTACATGTCAGGTAAATCGTTATATCTCATCTTTTTTTGTCATTCTTTTTGCTTCTAGTCTAATCATCGTGAGTGGACGCCGGCGCCGGGACAAGTTTCGGATTTCCTGTGTTATGTATTTATTTTGTATATTGATCTTGAAATTTTGTTCAGTATTTGATGTGGTCCAATTTTCTGTTTATCCAGTTTCTTCCTGTTTACTTTATTTCCGCTTTCCACGTAGACCCAGTCTCCTATCTTGAATTCATGTACCTTTCTACCTTTGTCGAATTATTTCTTGTTGTAAGCATGTGCGTTTTTCGTATTTTCTAACGATGTTCTTGTATCACGTATTAAATCATTGGTTTTCTTTCCAGTTAGTTCCTTCGGTAATATTCTGATATCGACACCTTCCAATAGGTATTTCGGGGCGGATCCAGTGACAGTATGTTCCGTTTCATTGTACATTGGTGTGCAATTTTGTGCTTTGGTTGTCCATGCTACTTTTTTCGATTATTTTCATTAATTTTGCACCTAATTTTATTGCGTATGCTTCCTTCCGTCTTTCGTTTAAGCCATTGGAGAATGGTGAATTTGTTGCCGTAACGACGATCGAATTAAGTAGCTTTTTTTAAGTACCACTTTATATTATTGTATTGTAAATAATTACCTATATCACAATTTTCGTTACGATATTTTAATTAATCATTTAGCGAAAATGTTCTTCACTTACGAAAATAATTTAGAAGAATTTAATTATAAATAATATAATTCAATTATTCAATTACCCCTTTAAGTACATTCAATAGCGATTTAAAGTGGCCAATAAAAAGTTTGCCTAAGCTCTTAATAAAAAAAAATAAAATTCCCGTGGACGCCACTGACCATTCGCAACTAAGTCAGTTAGTCCCCAAAATGTCCTAGGTATCGAAAACACTCTGGCACTTTCTGTAATGTTTGGGGAAAAGAAAAATAATACACACAGTATACTTACTACTAGGTAACTTAACAACTTACTTAACAACTTATAGTTAATAACTTTACAATTAGAAATTTAAAAATGGTGATAGATCACATAAAGAGTTCAAAAATTAACGAAAAATGTGGTATTATACCTGGAAACGCAGCATATACATAAACAGTTTACACAGAAAAACGGTTTAAATGCCAACGTGCACGATGACCTTTCCGCAATCAATATACATACAACTAGTGAGGCAATGCCTACCCAAATATGTTGATTACCCAGCGAGAGTCACCAGGCGAATACCTATAGACATTTTGTCAAATGTTTGCTGAGAGCTCGTAATAATTTTGTATTTATAAGCGTACACAGAGCACACACATAGCGTAGCAATATCAAGTCAATCGAACAGGGTGTCCCCTTTTAAAATTTCTTAAAGCTAGCTTATCTGTGATATGCAACAAGTCTTCCAGTAAGGTGGATCCCTCCTGTGACTCTACACCGGTACAGGGGCCGATGAACTTCAGCAAGCCGGCCCTAAAGGTGGTTCCAAAGGTAGTCTAAAAGATATGTGGTTCCAAAGGTAGTGTAAAACGTGGTGAAAAAAGGTGGTCCAAAAGGCGGTCTAAAAGGTGGTGACTAACACTCGCCGAACGACAATGAAGCCTTAATTAGTTGGAAAACGGCTTCGAAAAGATAGCCTCGCTATGTCCCTGAATTAACTCTAGGGAGTTCAACGCAACGCAGGCTCTCAACGTTAAAAGTTATATGATCCCACGAATGTTGTATGTGTATATTCATCCTAAATATCAATGACTTCTTTGTATTATCCCATTATGTCGGAACGTACATACTACGTTATTTAAGCAAGAAAATCACTTGAACCTTTAATACGATGAAAAACCACTATGCCATCTACGCATTCGGCTCAGAAAGGAAAAGGCAAACGCCCAGAAATTAGACCATAGACCTGCTGACCTAGGTTAACGTCACAGAACTGCCATGTTTAACTCACAGAACAATAAAGCGACACAGATATTTGTGATAAATATATGAGTATCTAATAAAAGCGCTGTGGCAATATTGATGTAATCGACTAATAAAAGTAATATACCTACCAACCTGAATTTCTAAACACATGCAAAAGAGAAGGCGGAGTCACTGTTTAAAATCAATGTTATCCGTCAAATATATCTACAATAAATTTCGGATACCCAAATTGTTAACTACTAAAAGTGAACCTAACAATGCTAAGAATAGTGTATGAAAATATTTCAAAGTATAATTTACAGATATAATAATTTTATTATAACGTAATATAAAGAATGTTCCAATGAAGAATATTAACATAGCTATTTCAAATATTCTAAAATAAGGTTATTAAGTAAAGTCATAAGTTATTTAGCGGGTTCTTGATACAACAATAAGAAATATTATTCAACAATATAAACTAACAATATTTAAAATAACAAAATGCATTAACATAGTAATATCATAGTTCAAAATGAACAATGTTGTGTGCAATTTCGCTGTAGTTGTACTTAAACCCATGCTTATTAGATAAATGCCTTTCTACATGGACCTTCTGGTAGGCTCTATATCCACATTTACGGCAACCAAACCCAGGTGATTTTCCACATTCGTACTTCACGTGGCGAGTCAATGTCCCTTTCTTCGCATATGTTCTATAACATTTCTTACATCTGTGTTTTTGTTTATACAAACTATAACTCATCAGATAACCTGAAAATAAATGAAATTATAGCTTTAACAAGTTCAAAACTTAAAAAATCCAACTGGTATATTAGTGTCACAATTTTGATCTTGTTAGGTTATCTTAGATCTTGTAACTTTTTTATTTTATTTATGTTTTCAAAGAAACATCTTGTGCGGGAACGTACAGTTTTTACGCGGGTTATGTTAATCCTTTATGGAATGTGAAATTAAAGTGAAACAAAAATTGGCTGTTATGTCTATGTATGTATGACAATAGGCTAATAAAATAAGGCATAAACGCACAATAGCCACAATTTTTTTTGTAATATACCAAATATGATATTTATAAATAAACACGGTGAGTTAAAAGCACATTCTAGAAAACTAGTGTATAGTTTTAACATAATCAACGTGTACGTATTGTTTCAGGGAGCAGATATACAAGAACACATATTTATGCATATTTATCAGCAGAAACTATTGTTGTCAATTATAGAGGATCTATAGACTATAACATTCCTCGGTAATATTTATTGATAGAAATCGCGTGCAAGGTTAATATTAGGTAATGAAACTCATTATCTAACGCAGTTAGATAAAAAAAGCATTATGCAATTCAGGTAACGAAATAATAATAATACTAACTCATTTTGTTCAAACTATCTAACAACAAAGAGATAAAATACGTTGACTACAATCATTACCACTAATTCCAGTCCATTATAGTAAATCGAGTCTAATTTCTTTCCAATAAGTAAATGTAAAAATAGTATGAATAATGACATAAAACCTATCACCTATAGTACGATCAACGTGTTACTTGACAACAGTTCGTTAACCCGTGAAAAGTTTCGTAGAGGTCCACTGAACCATGAAAATAATTTAGGTATATTTAAGATTACTTTTACTTGTGTCTGGATGATACCTTGGTTGGCGAAACACGCATCGAGCGAAGTATGTGTTTTGGTGTTCGTGAAAAGTCATCGTCGTCAGCGCTATCGTCAAAACGGTTCCAACCCACCCCAAGATTAAATATACTTTTTTTTATATATATATATATATTTATTTCTACAAACAATAGTTTTAGCATTTGGCTGTACACACATCCTTTTTTTCTACATATTATTCCCATGTTATTCACATGATTTCTAAAATGTTTGTTTATGCTGCAATAAAAAGTGACGTTTAGCATGATGTTTATACTTGAATAGTTTGCCGCACAAGTTGCAAGGATACAATGGTTTCTTATTGCATTCGACCCTCCTGTGCCTAGTTAAATTACACCGGTGCTTATATATTTTGGAGCATGTTTCACAAACATGTTTACCTATAAGAAAAAGCACAGTAAATTTTATATTATTGGCAATAAGTTATTAAAACAGCAGTTTTTATTTTATTTAAATTTCCGACAGTTTCCAATGATGTGCATCCTGCAATAATTTGGCAATAATAATTCTACTACGAGTAGAGCAGAGAACTTACGACCAACGAGAAACTTTGTTGGATCATTTCGTGTACCTTTTTCACCCGGCGGAATTAAATTTAATAACACAATCAAATATACTGAGAAAATTAACAAATTTCAGGTACACTGAAAGAACGTCATGGAATGTTGATCATACATGATTGCTGTAATCTGACGCTGACAACTACATGCACATCAACTCCAAGCTCGCCCCGCTAACCGATAAAAACGGTATACCCTTTTAGCATTTCTATTGCTTCCCGTTGCTCGTAAGTTCTATGAATAGAGAGAAATTTGATATGGAAATTTGAGTAATATGGTAATATCAAACTGAAAAATAAATTTAGATTTCAATAAAAAAATGTCAGATCTTTAATTAAATATATAGCAGGAAAAAATTCAAGTAATTAATATTATTTACCGACATTATTTAAAAAATATTGAATAGTACATTAACACGAATTGCAACAATAAAGCATTACAAACGTCTACCGAATATTGTAGCTGGTGACGTCACAGATAGTTTTGGGCCGCATCAATTTTATCGCTTTTTAGATCCTTTATACTGATCGCGCGGAATTAGAAATCTTGTTTTCGTTTGATGTACACGTTTTATTACAACGTTACGCTATGTTTTTTAGCATTATTTATTTATATATATAAAATTTTAGTCATGTTCCCTATTAACTCTGTAAATATTCAGTTAGTAATAGTTGTTAGTATGCTGCAAATTAATATATTTTTTAAAATAAACAGTATATACACTTGCC
>CAXKVY010006531.1:0-26749 GCA_964058915.1 Tetropium fuscum | reverse complement strand
ATTGGAACCAAAACACTGTCCTTATAGCGTTGAGAGTGTCGCGGGTAATTCCGTTCACTCCGTAAACAATTCCGTTCTAACATTCCACCTCACTCCAGGCCAAACTGTAATACCTCCTCCACCAAAAGCCTCCTGAGCTATCATATTTTTTTCGGCATATCTAGAATTAGGTTCCCGCCATACTAAAATTCTACCGTCAGAATAAATCAGGTTAAATCTGCTCTCATCGGTGACGTTTTTCAACTCTACTCCAATGCAAGCTACACTCATTTTTTTATGTCACCTATACCTTCACATAGCCCTTACCCTTTCATGTCATAGGTAGAATAAAAACACGATTCACTCTTAGGCTTAGGCTTAGTAGGCAACTTACCATAAGTTGTTGCGATTAATCGTTCTTCTTGTAGTGCTAGTTGAGACTAAAATTCTTGTTTGGTTCCGAAATGTATCACTAATTTTCCTGGAATTTATATTCCTAATCATACGAACATTTCTTATCAAAATCCGTTCTACTCCAGCCCCAATTATTATTAATACTTTTCGCCTCCCTTGGTACAAAAGGTTAACATCTCCTGTTTCATCAAACCTCTTTTTTAATTTGTGAACCATACTTTGGCTAACGCCGTATAACAACAGTATGTTGCAGAAAATCCTCATTAAATAGACGAATACAATTTCTCCTTTCTATTATTGTCAATTGTGACATTATAAACTTGTTGTAATGAAAATTGTACAATATTTTCAATCTACACTATCGACATGAACAGTGTAAACACAATATCTATATTCCAATACGTATATTCCTTTTTTGAGCACGATAGAGACATCATATTCAGGCCATTTATTACCAATGGAATTTCCAGAAATACCCTGAAAACCATATTTCGATATTCCATATTATTCAGAAGATATATGCATCCAAAAGTACATTACAGTGTGTATCGCTTTATATTTTGATAATTGATTCTTGGTCATGCAGTCTAGGAAATGAATTAATTTGATTATGATCTGGGAGGAACAATAATTGTCATAAATGCCTCTGCAAAAATTTTGTTTTTGTTGTGTAGTTATAAGAGCTATTTTCTTTTAAAACTGAGTTAATTATTTCCCGAGACCTTTTCACACATATCAATTTTTTTCCTATTCCCCACTTTAAAAATTCTTGGTCCTCTTGATATAATATAAGTGTGGTATAGGTATGTCTCTCAGATTCATAAAATATGTAAATTGGATTATAAGAGTTTATATTTAACTATTATTAAAAAATAACTACTTATAACTTGCGTGATGATAATTATCATGGCATTAAAGATTAACCGAAAAAATGCCAATATCTTATCACGTCTACCTATATAAAGAATCAACTTACGGACTGGCTAGTAGTGTAAGAAACCATGATGAGGTATGTACTAGGTATACAATCTCACACTTCTCCTAAATTAATGTAGGCAATTAAATAAAAACGAAGCAACCATACTTGGGAGTTTATTTACAACATGAAAAATCATGTACATAGTATGACCATCTCATTTATTATTTACAATAACTTAGCAAATGGGAATCTCCAAAACAAATTATTAGTATTATGCATATAATTCAGCATTTATAAGACACTAAACACTTATATTATATTTTTATTTTCAGGGTTCCTATATTAATTGCTCTACTGGCATCAACAAGTGTATATGCTGTTGACTATGATGTGTTTCTCAACTGTTCAAGATCAAGTTTTTGCTCGTAAGTAGTTTTTATTCGTCAATTTCTTATAATGCTTTAAGAAATAATTTATATAACTTTAATTGTTAGAAATGTAACAAAATCTTTTTGAATCTCCTTGAAGTTATTCACCAGTGTCACATTTAAAGTATTTTTTGATAACCTATCAGATACTGATTACCTACTCAAGTACCTACTTATCACTTAAATTCATAAAACAAACTTTACCTTAATAGTTAGGGAGCCGCAATAGTAAATCTTTGCGGTATTTTCTATCATGACAAAAATAGTTATTCTTATTATATCGACCATGAGGAACAAGAAGATGGTCATAAAAATTTCCCTCTGAGTCGGTTTTCAGAGGGCGCTCCTTTAAAGTAATGAAATGAGAGTTGGGGGGTCGTCTGCCATCTACGCGCGACTCTCAATGACAGTCACATTTAGGTTCCTTATAATGCAAAACGAAAATGGTGATATAAAGTATGTCAGGTGACCCTCCCACTTACGCATGTTAAGGGCGGTCTGGCACCCACACACGACCCAAAAATGTTTGTAGATATAATATTTTAATATGTAAAAGGTAGTGATTCACCGTAGTCCAGCCTGTGTATCAAAAATTTATTGATTGTACCAAGAAAATTATTACAGGTATAGATTTTCATAATTCACGCTCATTTTAATCTGCAGCAAAATATGCTGCAAAATATTTTTCTCAACCGCCAATATGGAGGATTATTATTAATATTAATATTATTATATTATTCCAGTCTAGTATTTTCAGCTTTAAAATAGGTACGGTCTCTTATTGAACTCCCATTGAAATTATTGTTACTAAAATAATATTTAAATAACTTATTTTGTAATTTCCAGATCATTCAGATACCAAAATCTAGAGCCGGCATCTCAGTTTAGTGCTGACCTAGAAAATATTCGAGACGTGAATAATGTGGCCATTATACCACTTATAAATGCGAACAATGACAAACTAAATCTACAAATAGCTCTAACTGATGATGGACCAGTAAGAATAAAAGTTTTAGAAGAAGACCACAGTCGTTATGAGATTATAGACGTTCTTGATGGCGAACCAGAAGCTATACCGTAAGTATACTTTTGCAGTTATCCATGAAAATAGATTAATCAACCGCAAGTACGCATATCTCCCATGATTCTCCTTTTTTACAAGCTTTTATTTAACTTGTTATGTATCTATGTTTGTTAGGGTCAAATCTTGCAACTGAATTTTAAAGCAGGTATCCTCAACCGATTGAGCTGAAATTTTGCATGCACGTTTAGTTTGGATGACAATGCATGGTTAGATTAGAGTCCATGTTGGATAAGTGGCGACAAGCTTTTAGTTAACTTTCTATGTATGTTTGTTTGGGTCAAATCTTGCAACTGAATTTCAAAATAGTTATCAACCGATTGAGCTGAAATTTTGCATGCACGTATAGTTTCGACGACAATGCATGGCTAGCTAAGTGATGTTATTAAACCCAATATGGCTGATCGCCCAAGATGCCGGACTAGTTATTTTCATGCACTTCTATGACATGGCTATCAAATGAAATGAAAGGGTTTGCTAAGAAGAATACAAAAAGAAAATGACACCCTAAACCGAATATGGCGGACTCCCAAAGATGGCGGATTATTTATTTTTTAAGCACTTTCGTGATATGGGTATCAAATGAAAGGGTTTACTGTGAAAAATACAAAAATAAAATGACGTCAGTATGAATTCAATATGGCGGACTCCCAAAGTGGCCGGATTATTTATTTTTTTAAGCACTTCCGTGATATGGGTATTAAATGAAAGGGCGTACTAAAAAGAAATAAAAAATAAGATGACGTCACTATAAATCGAATATGGCGGACTCCCAAAGATGGCGGACTAATTATTTTTTGCACTTCCATGATATGAGTATCAAATGAAAGGGTTTGCTAAGACGAATACGAATATAAAATGACGTCACTCTAAAACCAATCTGGCGGACTAGTTATTTTACATGCACTTCCGTGATATGGAATGAAAGGGTTTGCCGCGGAGAATACGAAAATAAAATGCCGTCCATCTAAATCCAACATGGCTGACTCCCAAAGATGGTGGATTAGTTATTTTTATGCATCCCCATGATATGCTGGACATCAAATGAAAGGATTCAAGAGGAAAATTGACCCTGGCGGAAAATAAGGTTGTAGGAACCGACAAGGGTTAACTGCTGGCGATAAAAAAATTTCAAGATGACGGATCTAAGATGGCGATCAAAAATGCAGTGGCTTCAATCCGTCTGAAATGTTGTTATCCCGGGGTTTTTGGAGTCCCCGATTACGATTTAGGGTTCGAATTGTTCCGGTCAAATTTTGCAACTGAATTTTAAAAGTACGTCTTGGTTGTCTTCATACTATGACTTGTGTAATTTGGCGAGATGGACTTCAATAGCATTGGTTTGCCATCTGTCTAAGGCATCTGTCTGCCGCGGGCGCGTGGGCCCCGATAAATGATAATGAGGACAGAGTAATAAAGTATAGTCAAATTTAAGTCTCCTCATTGAAGAATTAGACTTTACTAAGTTAACAGGCAAAAGACCATGCAACAGAGACGCATTAAATGAAATGAACAGACTTAGAAACATGTCAAGCGAGAGTTAAAAAATGAAAAATAAATTAATAGTAGAAATACATTTTTAAAAACAAGCGTTTATTGAATAGCTCTAATCAGAAGAAAATAAACTTTAAATTAATTTAAACCCATCAATTTATTACGTTACACAATTTATATGATATAGAAGCTTGTCGCGAGATTTAACATGTGTAACTTGATAATATGTAACTTGATATTGATACAAGTTATTCTAAGAAAAGAATAATATATTTTTTATAAAATAGGTAAATCTCGTGAAAAGCTTTTATATCATATAAATTGTGTAACGTCATAAATTGATGGGTTTAATTTAATTTAAAGTTAATTTTTATCTTTTTAGAGCTTTTCTATAAAATCTAGTTTTTAAAAATGTTTTTTACTATTAGATAATGTATTATCTACAAGGAAAATAAAAGCAAGGAAACTCTTGTCTCTATTAATAATTATTTACCATCAACATCATTATGCTAAAGTCTAGTATAAAAGGAGAAGTGTCTAAACTACATCGGAAATACATAGTTAATGTGTCATACTATTTATTCATTATTTACTACAATAAGATATGTTGCTCTTTTGACAACAACTTCTTATACCGTACTTATTTAATGTGACCTCTATAATAATATGCCTCTATAAAACTATAATTTCTCTATACCTCTATAATATACCTCTATAAAAATAAACTAAACAAAATATAAACAAACAAATAGCAAAAATGTTAATTAACATATTACATATTTGATATTAGGTTCAGTGCTACAATTAATGAAGGTCGGTTATCAATTTCGAAAGCAGATAGCTGTATTCCAGCCTTCGAAATTGTCACAACCCAAGGTCCACCATTTACAGTTGAAGTTTATTTACTTGGCGAGTTGATAGTAGTCCTAAATGGAAACCGTTTGGTCATGGAAAATGTAAGCAGAACAAATATAATTCACGAACAATTTTTACAGTTAGAAGATTTAAATGCAATTTACATTTTAGAAGGATGACAGTAAGGCATTTAGTTTCGGAGTAGAATTTGAAGGTGCCAGCAAACTATATGGACTCTTTGACCATGCTTACAACATAGCCCTGGGAGAAACAGCCGGTAGTCCGTCAGACCCTTTTAGACTTAAAAACACTGATAATTGGGGATACGACGCCAATTCTGTAATGGCTATGTATGGATCTGTACCGGTCATCTATGGTCACTCGTAAGTAGGATGGTCCTAAAAAGTACAAGTGAAATAAGCATTTTAAAAAATTTCAGAGCCTCGTCGACATCTGGGGTATTTATACACAATGCTGCCCAGATGTTTGTGGACATTAGCTACAGTGGTAGTAGGCCTTCAGCATACTTTATGGTAGAGGGTGGCACATTTGATATGTTTATACTTCCTGGGCCAAGTCCTAAAGAAGTTGTGAGGCAGTTTACTGGATTGACTGGAACAGCTCATTTGCCTCAGGTATAATATTTTAAATTTTAACTACATCAACACACTATTATTTTATTTTTAATGTTGCTTTAATAATGCTTTTCTTGCACCAGCTTTGGGCCTTGGGATACCACCAAAACCGCTACACCTACTGGACTCAAGAAGAAGTGAAAGACGTAGTGGCCACAATGGATAACCATGATTTTCCGTTGGATGTGATATGGCTCGACGATGGGCACAGTAATGGCAACAGGTATTTTGAGTGGAATCCCGAGAACTTCACTGATCCCGTTGAGATGCAGAGAAATGTGTCTGCCACTGGCAGGGTAATGATACCCGTATCTGACCCCCATATTAAGGTCGCCGATGATTATGCTGTGTATGCAGGTGCAAAGGACAAGTTCCTCGTCCAAACTCCAGAGGGAACTAACTTTGAAGGTACCTCCATCTATCAGATCTATAATTTGTATTTTACTAATATTTAATTATATTAGCTGTCAGCTGGCCTGGTGTATCTAGTTGGATAGATTACCTAAATCCTGAGGCCAGGGACTATTATGGTGAATGGTTTGGCTATGATAAATTTGTTGGAACAACTGAAGCTATAGGTGGATATTGGAATGACATGAATGAACCTTCGATATTTGATGACTCCATAGAAAGAACTTTCCCCCCGAATTTGGTGCACTATGGAGGTGTTCTCAACAGAGATATACATAACATGTATGGATTGTTACACGTAAGCTTTATTTTAAATAAATTTTGCGCCCCCTAATCAATTATTATATTGGTAACTAAATTAAAACAGTTTTTATTATATCTATTTATATCACTCCTAATTTTTAGACAAAAGCAACTCATGCAGGGCTTATGAAAAGAGATAATGGTACGAAAAGACCATTCATATTAAGTCGGTCTCACTTTGCTGGATCTCAGAGATACGCCGCTATGTGGACAGGAGACAATATTTCCGACTGGCCTTTCCTCAGAAATAGCTACTCTCAATGCTTGACCGCTAATTTATTAGGAATGGTTTTCTGCGGTGCTGATGTAGGTGGATTTTTCAGCAATCCCACTGATGAAATCTTTCAAAGGTGGTACCAGGTAAGTACTATAATATAAAAAAAATATGTAATGTCAAATAATATTTATTTTCAGGCAGCTATTTGGTTGCCGTTCTTCAGAGCTCATTCCAATAAGGGCACAGTTCAGCGTGAACCTTACTTATTTTCTGACGAGATCCAAGGAGTACTAAGAAATGCCATTAAAATGAGATATAAACATCTTCCCGTTTGGTATACGCTATTCTTCGAACACACAATATCTGGCGATCCTCTAATTAGACCACTCTTATACGACTATCCTGAGTACCTTGAATATGATACTCAGCTCTTGTTAGGTGAGAAAACCTGATTTGGGTTAGTTGATTGGGTCTGGGTGGAAATCACTTTGGTGTTAAAATTAACTTGAAGGACACATCACAGAACCGTTGATAATGTTTTTGTTGTTTACTTCAGGGTCTGACATCATGGCAGCCCCAGTTATGGAACCTAGCGCTGAGAAGATTTCGGTCACTTTTCCTGGAGACGGTACCTATTGGTACAGAGCTGATGATGATTCGAGGACCGTTTACACTGGACCTTCTGTAGAAGATGTAGAGGTTGATATTAACACGGTAAGTTAATATTTATAAAAAAACTGCATTACTTCATTCAGTAAAATATTGGGAAAACAGAATAATTTAAAATATAATTTTTTTTTTTGGGTTTTTACTGTATTCTAAGAGTTTTTTTTCAGTCCCCATTCTTTTATCGAGGTGGTAGCATTATTGCAAGAAAAGATATTGAACGGCCATGTTCCGCTCGCATGGCAGATGACTCCCATACATTATATATCAATGTAGATGCTGTAAGTTGATCATGTTTATATAGGTGTATCATTATTACATCATAACTGTTCAGCCTCCATATGTTACATAATGAATATTATTTTTGTAGAAAAATACTGCTAAGGGAAATGCGTACATAGACGATTACACTAGTTTTGCATATCTTGAAAATAATAGCTACTTGTATTTACAATTTAGCTTTGAACCTGATACAATGGGGATTAATTTCAGGTATGCATATAATTAGGTAAAATTCTAAATATTGTTTTTTCACTAATTTGTTTTTTAGAAATTTGGGTACCAATTCTGAGGCTTTCAATTTCACCATTGAACGGGTTGTAATTTCTGAATTTGCAGGTAGAGATATTATTTATATTGTAGTACATAATGTTGTTGGTGATCTTCCCTATAATAGAGGTTAATTATTTTTTCTCATAGGTACCAATAAGGCGAAGAGAACCACTTATACAACCACCGCAGATGGTAAACCTTTGCAGACTATAGACATAAATAAAGAACTAGGCACACGTAGTAATAATTTTACATTATATTTGTAATAACTAAATCTAACATTAGATAACATGTTGCTTATTACTTTCTGCTAAATATTTCAGCAATTCTTGAAAATACCAGTTCCACTTTCTATAGATGCAATTATATTTTTCACATCATTTTTTAATAAAATCATGCAATGCTATTTTACATATTTATTATTATACTACCCCATACCACTATACATTAAGTGAGGTTAAACACTATTTCCAGGTACCTAGTCAGACCTAATTTCATTAGACATGCGATGTATATGTCTTCAAATATCCCTCTTATCAAAATATGGGGGGCCAGTTCTTGTGAACGTAGATATTTTAAAAGTTTAGTGTATAGCAACAATTGAGAGAGAGAGAGAGAGAGAGATTTTATAAGTTTATATTTATATTTGTTTATATTGTTTCTGTCCTTGTTGAAGCATGAGATATCTTACCTTAAAGGATGTCCGAAAGAAATTATATTTAAAATTTCTGATCAATTTATATTGAATTTATGTGTCATTACTGTTTACTGTTGTATTATTTAAAATGTTAATATATGTTAGTGTATTTTGTTTGGTTACATTGTCTATTTTGTTAGGTTTAAATTGCTCTGTGAATATCTGAGAAAATAAATCTGAATTTGATTCAAATGCTTCTAGTTGTATTATGTCTAGATAACTTTCCATGAGTTGCTCACAAACTCCTTGAAATTTTAATTTTAGCAATAGAATCAATTTGATCCTTTGTACCGATAACATATTTTTCTTTTTGTGTCTGAGTTGAGACTTCATAATAGTGATATATTATATTATTAAGATCTGGTACGTATTTTGTAATCAGGTCTTTTTCGTTGTACAATGTCTCAGCGTCTCTACTCAGGGGGTCTACTCAGGGGGTCTCAGAGGGTCTCAGAGGATGTGTGTCCGAAAATTAACTCATACAGTGTAAATTTGGAAGTAGTGTTTAGAAATAGTGTAGTTACTCTCTCTGTTACCTGTGTCAGAATAGTGTCAGTATTTACTAAGTTGCATTTTAATTTAACAATTTGTTTTGTATGAGGTGCTAAGGAAATCTACACATTAAGAAGTGAATTTTCTTTGCGAACTTTGAAAAGGGGAATCGTCTTAAAGGCAGTAATAAGTTGTTTGTTTGTTAAATAAATTATACAGTTGTAATATTCTAGACAGTCGGAACCTATTAGTCCGTCGAAATCTATATCCAAGTTGTGTATGTACACTTTCTGCGGATTACCAATTTCACATGGAATAAGTGTTGATTCATTTATTATAATTTTTTGGTTTGTTATTCCTTGAATAATAACATTATCCAGGGATCTTTGCTTATAATTTTCGCATGTTTTTTGTTTGAAAATAGTTAAACCAGAGTCAATTAAAATTTTAAATTTATTTGTGATTTATGTAATTATGTAATAAAGTCATTTATGTAATAAAGATTTTTTGAGTTTATATTTAAAAGCGGGTTTAGAAACTGTCCTGTTCTGGGAATATCTGTTCTGGGAAGTTCACATCGGGGTTGAAATTCTGCAAATTCATTGTTCGAATTTGTCGGTGTCTGATTTCCAACCGATCCCCCGCGGTTGGAAATGGGGATTCGTGAAATTTTTCGTTAAACGATGTTTGTTCTTGATTATCATTATAATCAAATTGATCACATTCCTCATTGTCGGTGTAAGAATTCTGGCTATATTGATTATCAGTATAATCAATATCATTAAAGTCATGTTGTTAAATATAACTTGCCAAGCGAAATTTTTTTTTTGTTTTACAGTTTTATTTTGCAGGAACTATTAAAATTTGAGTTTGATTGGGTTGCTGATGGCCTATATTGGTTTGAGTGATTTGGATTTGGTCTCATTCCTGAATTTTGTTGAAAATCAGACGATTTTGTTGATAGATTGGTCTTGGATTTTGGTGTTTTGTCCTTGTATTGATTTGGTTAGAAATTATGTCTTTATTCTCATTTATTAAATGACCCGTACGTTTGCAATACGAACAGAGTTTTTGTAGGATCGGTTTCCTTACTCGATTTGCGATTTGATTTGAATTTTGCGTAGTATTTTGTGTAAAAGGATTTTGAAATTTTTCATTTCGGAAATACGACATTTGTAGTTCCCTGCGGATTCTGTTCTTAGCTACAAGCATGTCTTTGGGATTATCAGATCTTATAATTTGACCTAACTTAAGTTCAAGACCGGCAAGCAATGTATTTAAAGTCATTATCTCAATATACTCTGAGTGAGCTTTCTTTTGTTCTGGGTGCATCATTTGCTTTTCTATCATGGCGTGCATTTTTGCGTTGTGCGTCTGTACTAAAGACATGATATCATGCGAATCACCAAAATGAATGTTTAAAAAGTGTTTGATTTCTTTCCAAGCAGATGGGTTACGGGAATTAATCAGCTCGGCAGCTCTGCCACGCAATTTGTTTTTTACATTAAGAGAGTTAAGTTCTTGATCGTTACTTCTTGATCTGAGATTGCCATGTTGTAGGCAGTATTGCATGAAAAGAAAATTTGCAAGAAAATCTGGACGTTAGAAATATTTCTGATAGTCTGTAGGGTTCTACAGCTACGGTTGCTTCGGCACCGGCGTCATTTGCTGCTCGCGCCATTGCGTGAATACGTTGAGTACAAAAAAAAATGTGTACGAAAGTACAAAAATCTGGATGTATATTCGCTACGTTGGAATATAGAACTGTTTGTTTGAAAATAATCGGTTTGATTACTTTTCACGTTGCACAAAAATACAATGAATACAAAAATGCGAGATTATTATTAAAAGTTTGTATGTACATGAAGCTGCACATGGGCATGGGCTTGTAGGTACTTCTACGTCAAGAGATTGGGATCTGCCACCACGGTGAGGGAATCCTCCTTGTTCTGGAAGTCTGGTTCTCTAGTTAGGCAACATGATATTCTCTTTGTTCTATATAGTTGCACTACCAGTAAGGCACCTTGTTTCGGGATGTTTCACAGATCCTACCGACTGCGCCGATTTTGTTATATTGCCCGTTACATTGCAAAAATAACTTTTTAAAAACTTGTATTGAGATGAAAGGATAGTTGCAACAATCCGAAAAAATACAAATGTGAGTGAGTTTAATTTAGATATTGGCTGTTTGAATACAGAGACTGCACTGAGAACTACACTGGTCGTTCCATATAAATTCAGTGTAGTACCACTACACTGAATTTATATGCTCGGCAGAGCTTATTCAGCAGGCAGTTTAGGATTACAGGGTATTGGGAAATACACGTAAAATCATGTCAACTAAGGCTAAGTAAGCTAAGTAAAACTGATATCTAATGCGAAAGCATTGAAATATGATATCAGGGGAAGTTGTTATCTTTTGCTATATCGGCAAAAGCACGACTTGTGAGTAACAAGTGCATTATATTGATGGATGTTGATATGTCCTGACTATTACAATTAATGCATGCGAAGTCACTACAGGCTAATACAAAACTACTTCAACATTTTATTACGTTTTATTTGTTGCTTCTATCAAAAATATATGTTGAACTATCAAAAAAATTTGTTGCAAGGAAATATTTATATCAGATATTTAATTACAAATTCATATCGAGCAAAAATAACCTAATAATATCAATCTAGAAGATTATGCTATATATTTTAATAAATATATTGGCATTTAGTATAATATAAGTAATTTCACAACCGCGTATTTGAGTTACCGCTAATAAATAAATGTTACATAAATTCCATCTGAAGTGGCATTCCTTCTGAAAATTCCTTAAAATACTTGACGTAATTGAATTTAATAAATTTCTTATATTCCCAAGGACTGTCGCTTAATTCGCACTTTGCGATATTAAAATTTATTCACCCCTCTCAATGTGTTACGTATACGACAATCTAGAAATTGCCATACACTTATATTAGATTTAGTGGCAGAATCCTTCGAATCACAGTTAAGCAGACGTAGAAACAAGCTTGTATTTTTTATTTTAGGGGCCGATTTATTACCCCGATGGGGGTTCTCTTCTAACCTACTTCCTGACTTATGGATGTACTTAAGTGTTTCCATTGCGCAAGCTTTAACTAAACAAAACTGTTCGAAGTATAGAGTATAATCAGTTTCCAATGGTAGAATATTGATTGAAAGCTCAATGCGTTTGCAATTATAGTTTTTGCTCGTGTCGGTAATTAACGTACAAAGCAATTGTATTGCCTTATGTCATTAATCTTGCATATAATATTATAATAGTAGGGCGAACATGGTCTAAACATATTTAAAAATATTAAATGATTAAATGAAATTTTACGCAATACTACCATAATATATTAATGGCCGAGTGCACCGTAGTATTAATCCTGGATTAAATTTAAGACAGACTTATTTTGACACATTTATGTTGCACCGTGTATCAAAGCACGGATTAATGTGTTGTAGTGCCATAACGGCCACACGTGCTCTCAATATCTTATTTGTTATATTTATTATTTGTTATTGTATATAAAGTAAAACTAGTTCACGCGGTGTAAACATACCCAGTAAAATTGCCAGCTAAGACATTTTTCGGATCAAGGCCGACTTCATACAATTAGTGTAAATACCTAAGTACCGACCTAGTCAACATTATATAAGGCGGTAACTAGGTCACCCAACAGAATTCATTCCAAGACATTCGCACATACTGCATGTCTGCAGTCTGTGCTGTGTCATTATTTAATCCAATGTCAATACCGAATAAACGTTATTAATTGTTCCTGGCGAGTTTCATTCGAATGCCATTACGGCATTACAGTGTTAAGACCGACTTTAATAGGGGACAGTGATTTAAAAATTAGATATTGTGTCAAGATGGCCCGATAGCGCTCATGATTCTTGATAATGGTGGGTATTATCAATTAACAATAATAGCAGAAATAAAGCACGATTTAAAATGAGGGAATTTAATAATTAAACACATATTTTACATATACATATATATATATATATATATATATATATATATATATATATATATATATATATATATATATATATATATATATATATATATATATATATATATATATATATATATATATATATATATATTATATATATATATATATATATATATATATATATATATATATATATATATATATATATATATATATATATATATATATATATATATATATATATATATATATAAATATATATATATATATATATATATATATATATATATATATATATATATATATATATATATATATATATATATATATATATATATATATATATATATATATATATATATATATATATATATATATATATATATATATTTATATATATATATATATATATATATATATATATATATATATATATATATATATATATATATATATATATATATATATATATATATATATATATATATATATATATATATATATATATATATATATATATATATATATATATATACATGACAATGCATACTCCTCTTCTCCATTCCATCATTTCCAATTTCCAATTTCCAATCCATCATTTGGATTTGATAAACCATATATAGGTACATAAATTTTGGTATTAATTATGAAATTAATTAGAAAATCGTCAATTCCAGAAAAATCTCTCTACAGAAGCAGGGTCACCACTGGTCATGTATCTAGATTTATTCCTTTCATCGGCAATTTTTTGCCTCAAAATTTTTTTGCTTTTTCAACCGTTTTTTAGGATTTGCTTTTGACCTTTTTACCATATTTGGAGACTTATCTGTTACGATTTCTACCCACGCCCTATTTTTCTCCTCAGCGATGTAATCCCATCAATCTTTATATTTTCAATTTCGTGTTTTTATTCTGCAATTAAAAATAAAAGGGTTATTTTTCCTCAGGAGTAAAGTTTGAACAATAAGTTTGCTTCTTACTTTCATCTGCCATGATTTGCTGGATAAATGTAGATATTAAAGTTGTATCTTTATAATGAATAATGATATTACAATCTTCGACCATACAGAGAGAAGATATATTGATGCAAAATTAAATACCTTCCTTCGAATATTCAAACTGAAATTATTTTGATGTCAATTTACACAAAATTTTTCAACAAAATAACCCAAACGCGTTAAAAGTCACTAGGCGTTCGACTTAAAAGGCAACGTTGCCACATTTTAACTGGACTTAATTAAGTCTTTATGAATTTTTAACGGTGCATTTGAATTAAAAATATGTCTGACTTAATATTTTAAGTCGACTTAACTAAGCCCAACTTAACGTAAAATCGGTGCACTCGGGCATAAAACACACAAATCCAAAGGAACTTCAAAGGAACAGCAATTCTATCTAGTTAATCAGTTATTTTAGTCAGGCGTCAGCATCAATATCAGTAGTATAGTACCTCAACATTGCATTTAAATATATCAGATATTATAACAGCGTCTCTGTATAATGGGTTAGCTACAGCTTTAGTGCTGTTAGACGTTTCAAAGGCGTTCAACTCTCTAGACGCACGCCTTACTTTGGGCGAGACTTAAATTCTTTTGCTTTGATACCATTTCAATGAAATCCTTTATACCATCCCTCAGGCAGACAGCAGAAAGTAATACTAGAAAATTCTTCGTCTAAAATCGGATACATATCATCAGGTGCACCCTAGGGATCTGTATTGGGCCCTCTGTTATTCCTAGTCTACGCTGTATATATTTTTTTCAAAAGTTCCGTGTAAATGCACTATCATGATATTTCGTCTTGCAAACTCGGAAAATCAAGTAAAATTTTAAGTTGCCAACAAGATCTATAATTGCATTTTATCCTACATAAGCAACGATAAAAATCTTTATGTGATTTTTACACCAGATTCAGATTTCAATAATATGGTTCCATTGCGTTTAGTAGTGTATAGTATTATACAGTGTATCGGTTAGTATTCATATATAATATATATTATATATGAATGTCATAAAATAATTATTATGCATAAAATAATATATTATAGCCTAAGATGTTAGCCATTTTTACATTTATTTTCGTCTACTTTAAATTATGGAAATTCCCTAAACATTTATTTTTATAGTTAAAAGCGTAAACGGAATACTGGATGCTCGAGCCGTGTATATCTTTTCAACTTATTGGAATGACGCGCCATCTGTGTTTGTTTGATAGTCCCCATGGACTCTCGAACGTTCGGATCTCTTACAGTGGCGGGTTTGCGGGTATTGCGCTCATTTCTATAATCTGCAATGGTCATTGGCATTGGTTGAGATATTCGCGTATATATATAGTGATGTTTAAATGTTATTTTGAGACAATATAATACGGTTATTTTTATTATCTGAGCGGTGTAGGTAGGTGGTACCTCTGACGAAACATAAAAGTCCTGTAACTAAAAATTTATAGTGGGGGTTAGAGCAAAGCCGACTTTTACAAAAAAAAAGTAGGTACCGAAGTAGGTACTGAGGTGTACTGAGGTAGGTACTAATAGGTACATCCTCCACTTAAGACATTTCTCAAATAATTTTATCCAAAAAATATCCCAGTGCTTGAGGCCGCTAGGTTATAAATACAACGATATAAGTTAGGCTTTTTATTGAGATTTACGAAAACTGGAAACGCTCTCTGGTTTATTACATAAGTAGGTAGGTACCTATTGTTCATTGACTTTATTTTTATGTAGGTACTTATCATTCTAGATCACAAATTAATAATTTACATCAGAGGGCAAAATTAAAAATTCTATAGACTGTTTATAAAATTAAAACCGTATACCTACTAGCCACGAATGAAATGAAAATTTACAATGATTGTAAAATACCTCAAGGTCAGTTTCTAATTTTGATTGGCTGTACAAAATGTGTGTATTGGAAATCGTTTTGCGATGAGAAGCTGGTAGGTATGTAGGTATGTATTGCATTTGTATTTATTTTTAAAAATGTGTTGTATTTAGTCTCGGTTAAGTTATGTAGTTGGTTATGTTATGTTAGTTATGTAGATACCTATTAACAAATAAGCTCTGATCTTTGTCAAAGCATTGAGTCAAAGTAAATCGGCGTTGAGTGTTGACTATTTGGTAGGTTAGGTAGATACCTACTTACAAAATAAATATGACTGTATTTCAGTTGCAAGTATTGCAAGTATATTTATTTTTAAAGTTTTAAAGTTTATTTTTCACGGCTACTTAGCTGTTTTGTACATATTATTTTTGTTTCTTGTAGGAAATATGGTTACTAGCGAGCCACCCACTAAAAATGGTAACGCGCTGAAAGCAATACTTCATGAGTGGTTGGGAAACTTGCATATATTATCAGCTGTTGTGTTGAAAATATGCATATAAAAACCTTCTACTTTCACCCTCCTAAGAAAAAAAATGCCTACGCCAATGAAAAAAATTGTGTAGGTCAGGGTTGCTGGTCGTTGAACTACATTTACATATTAGAAGCCGTTTAGGGAGCCGTTTAGGGATTTGAGTTCCGTCAAAAACTAATGTCATAAAACGTCACTGCAACTGTTGGAGTATTAATATTTTAAATTCAAGTATAAATGATCCATGAAATAAATGGTACACTGCTCTGAAGATCCTCAATAAAGGTGAAGGAACTTGTACAACTTCTAAGTGGTTCGTTTCCGTGTGTATAGTGGTTCGTTTCTGTATGTATGTCCAGATATAGCACTGGTAAGTGTGTCTTCCTTCTTTTTCGTCTATTTGCTTATTTCTCTATGTAATGAAATGCTACAAATCCAAGATTACTTTTCACAAAACAAATATGAATAGCAAAGAATTTCAAAGCTAATATATATATATATATGTATATATATATATATATATATATATATATATATATATATATATATATATATATATATATATATATATATATATATATATATATATATATATATATGGTTATTTTTTTTAGTTTTAGTTCTTTTAGTTTAGTTTAGTCCATTCTAATATAAGTATGTATTTTTTCTCCAATAAGATAATTAAAATGAATAAGATAAATAATACGATGGTGAGAATAAGATAAATAATACGATAATGAGTAAGATAAATAATAGGGTGAGTAAGATAAATAAGGTTCATTAGATTAATAAGAGGAATTGATGAATATGATGAACAACATCAATCAGATCAATAGGATAAAGAAGAAGAATTAGAGGAATAAGATAAATAAGCAGATTCAGATAAGGAAAATGAATGATCAAGATTTTATGACGATGACTCGGTGGCGAAATTGTTTTTAAAACTCTATCATGGACTATAGGGTCGTATATCGTAAAATACCCAGAAAATATGTGAAGTAGTTGATACCACTTAAAACAGTAGCTGCCTTTGACTTCTAACAGATATATTCTTAACTGCTACGATGAATATTAGCAATTTAAAGTTAGATTAAATATTTTCAATGCGAAAGTATAAATGTAATTATGAAACGTATATTTAAGGTAGCTGTTAGTTCGTAACAAATATAGCGCAATCGCTTATTGAAACAAACGCTCATTAAAATGACAATCAAACCCAATACGTCACTGATCTTGAGAACCAAAGCATCTTGCACGACATCCTAAATGCGCCTTTAGACCCTTTATCCTGAATATTTTATGGCAGATTAGCCTGTTTCTTCGCTACCCCACTAAGTGCTTGCAGTTGGCACGAAAACTGAGGACAGGATAGGAATATGAAACGAATTTATATGCAAAAACTATGTACATGTTAAATTACCCGATTCTTAAGATATTTTTTAGTCATATATTTTTAAAACTGGGGCATAAGCCTATCTTTGCTCTTATTGCCAGCTGGCGACAGCATGAATAGCCTGACTTCTTAAATATATCCCTAACCCGTAAAGTTCGGCGAATACTCGCTGAATTTTAATATAAGGATTTTTATGAGCTCAAATCCTAACTATCGGGGCCCACTCCTTTATATCGGGGAATGGTGTCTTCAGGTCGGTTTGTCCATAAACTTCAAGACGCGATTTACTGGTAGCAATGAAACTTTAGAAGACCACAGCTCAAGACGAACTTTACGAGAGGAGCCTTTAGTAATATAGGCAATATAATTCTAAATTTATGAACAATATCATTTTGATGTAACAACAGACTAGATTTAATAATAATTTCTATATTACCTAGAAACCTGAAAACTTATACATTAATAGACAAGATCTATGTGAAATGTTCATATTTTAAATGGAAAACATCGCAAGATAGTCAAAAAGCTTGGCGACTTGTAATTGATTTCAGACAGCTAAATAAAAAATTAATAGTTCAAAATTTCCACTACCACAAATTGATGACATTCTAGACCCATTGCTCCAAGGGGAGCAAAATGTTTTTCTGTTAAAAACCTTATTTAAGATTTTCATCAAATTCCTTTGGAAGAAAATTCACGCGATATAACTTCTTTTAGGGTAGAGTCATGTTCTTATAGGTTTAAGAGAAGAGAAGGTTCCATTCGGTTTAACACTAATTCCGAATAGTTTTTCCGCATGATGTCAATCGCTTTTGCTCATAGCGACCATAATTCCAGAACGACCTTTTCTTTACATGGATGATTTGATAGTGATAGGATATTCTGAAAAGCATCATTTATTTATTTTACAGAAAGTTTTTGAAACATGTAAAAAGTACAACTTGACGTGAAAGCCTGAAAAATGTAGTTTTTTAGAAAAGAGGTTGCTTTTCTAAAAAAATTACATTATACGACAATAAGATATCAATCGGTTTTGCTGATATAACTCCAGAGCGAGCTTTTCTTTACATGGATGATTTGATAGTGATAGGTTGTTCTGAAAACCATCATTTATTTATTTTGCAGAAAGTTCTTGAAACTTGTACAAAGTACAACTTGAAGTTAAACCCTGAAAATGTAGTTTTTTTAGAACAGAGGTTACTTTTCTCGGGCATAAAATCCCTGATAAAGGGATTTCACCCGACGAATCAAAATTTGATGTAATAAAAAATACTCCTACACCTAAGACAACAGACGAAGTAAAACGCTATGTCGCCTTCTGTAGTAAACGTACGATAATAGTTATATTATCGTATATTTACTCCAAATTTTTCAAAAATTAATCAAAGATATCTTTAAAAGCAATAAGGTCCGCCGAGGAACGCAGCAAGTATACCAAGATCTGCTCAAAACATTTTACTGGTGACTGCTATTATAATTATACTGCTACTAGCATGGGTAGATATTATAATACCTATTATTAAGTTATTCCATGCTTTGACTACGTAATTATTTTATTTTTAAGACAACGGAAAATTCTTAAAAAATCAGAGGTTCCAACCGTACCTAACCGAAAATATGACATTACTGTGAGGAATATTGAACGATCGAAAAGATACATGAAAAAGAAGTGAACTAGCCAAAAAAAATAAGCACATCATCTGAGGAAATTGTCCAATATGCGCAGAATGGCATTGATTTGGTTCCTAATAATTCTAATATTCAGATTGAAAATTATAATAATACAATTTATTGCGGAAGTACACTTAGAAGTAGCAAATTATTGTATGATAGTAGCGAAGTGTGATAGTAGCAATTATTGTGTGTTTGCCCTGCACAACATTTTCCTTTAATAAAATAAATACTTCCATCTTTTGCCACTTGTGTATACTTGATGAATAGTATAAGAGCTAATATTATCCCCATTATTTTCACTTTTTTCCATTCTTACAAGAAACCATATTTCAACGGAGTCGTAATCTATCAATTTAATATTTTCAAAAAATTTGATTTAAAATACGCGTTTTCGGGAAATTGGGAACTCTAACGTTAACAATTTCTGTATTAATCAGAGTTCTATTAGGCCCCCTTTCCCTCAGAATCGCTAAACTAAACTGTTAAACAAATTGTGAGGGTTTGAGGATAATTTTAAAAATACATAGTATCTACCGCCTTTCAAGTATTTTTTTGGTTGCTATTGTCTTTGCTACTAACAGGCTTAATTCTTTTTGTAACTCTGCAACCTTCATTTCAAAATACTTACTTAAAATTCAGATTATTTATTTTAAAACAGCCACGGTCAAACAAAGCACATAAACGTCTATAACTCATCCCGATTCTAGTGCCTCTACCGGACTTTAATCGTACTTAGTTATTGTAATTGCTCTATTGCGAGAGAAGAATTATAACAATTTTCATTTATCGATGCAAATATACGGAACCAATACAGTTATGTAATAATCAGGAGGCCTATTTTGTTATTTATAATACAAAAACTTTTAACAGATATATACTTATATAAATAAAATGATATAAACTTATTGAATACATTAATATAATCGACATTTTCAATGTTTTAACATAGTTATGATAATGGTTTTGTATGAGACAAAATCAAACTTAACAGCGATTATTAGTATCTAACATGTTTGCCAGCACCACCTTTATTTCGCATTTACCTCGCAGCAACTTCTTAAATATATTTCCTTAAGCTCCCTTCCTTATAGTGACAAGGACTTAGTTTACTTGAAAACTTACTCATGATATATTGGAGATAAATAGTTTGATTTATGCTTGTTCGTTTCGAATATATTTATTGTCAAATAAATGTTTCTTAGAATTCAACTCATTCAACCGTGTTTCTTGGGATGATATATATAACTTTACAATTGGGAGTTTTGTATTTTGAAATAATAATAATATTATCGATTTGGAATAGATTAATGATTAATTACACAAACGTATTAGTGTATTGAAACAAAAAGCTAATGTCTAAGTTAAATTACACACTCACACGTGTGTCATGTGTGGGTTATAATATGTGTGAGTGTTACACACTCACACATATATAACATATAATCAATCAATCAATCAATAAACATTCACCGACACACATATTTTATATCTAATAAATTTCTGGTGATTCTGCTATATCACTTATGTCTGCTCTTCAATGGTGTGTTTATTTGGTTATGTTGCACTACTTCGCTTTATTAACATTTGTTTCCATTGTGTCATGCATTTTCATCGAATGGTACAATACACCTTACTTTCGTGTTATTTAAATTATTTTTATTTGCACTTATTCGTTGAGTTACATGAATTCTCTGCTGGTGATTACTTCCTTAACTGGATTTGTGTAGTTGTGGAAATGTACCTTTTGTCTGCATGTGGTATCAACGACTAGTTTATTTATACCGAAGAACTTAAACTTTGCCAGTTGTTTATACACCGTAGTATACAAATTTATGTGCTACGCTTAGTTATGCTTTTTATATATTATAACACTTACTTTTGCGATTAATTTACAATGGAGTTCACAAAGAAAGGTGCATTTTCTTCACAATGGTATAACAACATATGTTGTTTATTTTCCTCGTCATTATGAGACGGAAAGTACTTTTTATTTGTTTAATTTATTGTGCATTTTATGAATCCATTATCCATAGCTTGACGGATGTTTCAGCTTAAAAATTTTCAAATCGTGTAACTTCTTCTCCCATGTGACTTTGCATAGCATTTGACGTACTAATATTAATAGAGTCTTCAATCAATTTAAGCGTTACGTTCGTTGTGTTTTGTTAATTTATAGAAGCATCAGCAACGTATGTTGATGCAGTAAGCGACTGACGTATAATACAATTTCGGCCATTTAAGCACTAACGCATGTCTTACTTCGATTTCTCGAAAACAGTGCAGTAAAAATGTGTGAAGATAATTTATTATTTTAAAAGTCAAATTTAAAGTCCATTGACAGTTCTACATATTAATATATTTGCAATACTGTCTAACTGTACTATTAAATAACAGAGCCGACAATTCATAAGCAACCTCCTAGAATACTTCAAGAACGAAAGAGAAAATAATGGACCCCTTGCTACCATTATCTTCCGTCCATCAGAGAGTTTCTGATGCCTTAAATATAAGTTTAAGAAACATAACCCGTATTGAAGAAGAGTCTACATCTGGTAAACCTCTTAGTACTGGAAAAACACGCAACTGATGGAAGTTGGAAACGAATGATGTTCATGATGGAGTTAAATCAGATATCTGTAATAGGTATTGTCTATACTATGAAAGAAGAGAAAAAATATATTCCAATTAGAACAATCAATGAAATGGTGAAGCAATCTTAGATGTATCGGATACGAGTCAGTGACGTATTTTAAAGAATATTGGCTTTTCTTTTACAGAGGAAAATAACAGACTTTTTCTTTATGAGCAACCTTACCTTGCAAGTAAGAGAATAAGTTTTTTACGTTTTAATAAGAAGATAAGAGGATATCCGACGAAATTATAAGCGGATATCCGACGCAATTTGTGTACCTTGACGAGACATAGATTTTTGTGAATGAAGGATTTAAGAGAACGTGACAAAATAACAGTGTAAAAAGTTGTAAAATAGGAAATGGTAAGCGTTTTGTTGTGTTACACGCTGGAACGAGGCATGGATTCATATAAAATGCTTCACTACTTTTTTCTACGAAGTCAAAGCCGGACTACCACGATTCAATGGACCAAAATTCTTTTAAGGAGTGGATCTCGGAAAAACATATTCCAAATCTTACTGAAACTTTGATGATGAATAATGCGTCCTACCATAGTTTTTTGGAAGAGCCAATTCATACTGCTTCCTGGAATAACACAAGACTAAAAGAATTGCTTTCTTGTAAAGGCATAATATTTTCGATGATCTGAAAAGATAAGGCCCCGAGATATGCCGTAGACGAACTTCTAAAAAAACATGGTCATCAAGTATTGAGATTACCACCTTACCTTTGCCGATATAACCCAATAGAATTAGTGTGGGGCATTTGTAAAGATTATTATGATACGGCCCCGAGATATGCCGTAGACGAACTTATAAAAAAACATGGTCATCAAGTATTGAGATTACCACCTTACCTTTGCCGATATAACCCAATAGAATTAGTGTGGGGCATTTGTAAAGATTATTATTATACGGCCCCGAGATATGCCGTAGACGAACTTCTAAAAAAACATGGTCATCAAGTATTGAGATTACCACCTTACCTTTGCCGATATAACCCAATAGAATTAGTGTGGGGCATTTGTAAAGATTAATATGATACACATATTGGCGAAGTTGGTTACGGAGACAAACAAGTTTTAGAGATGGATTGGATCAAATTACTCCATATATTTGGGAAAATTGTGTTAGACATGTAGAATAGCAATTTGAATAGAATTGCAATTTGCAAAGGCTTGTGTCTCTCGCTTGTGCATATATACCTAAAAGTAATGCACGTCAATGTTTAACCAAATCGGTCAACATTAACAGGTTCCGCAGTGACCTTGAAAATGAGTAATAATGTCTATTTTCAATTTTTTTTTTGTTTTTTAAATCAAAAATTATATTTCTTAAATAATTTTCTGCAGTCTGAAAATCCGCATGTAAAAAGTTTTTCAATTAAAATGTATTCATGTTCCATGGTAATTTGAATTGTGTCACTAAACGTCGAAATCGGTGAAATTGACGTTTTTTCAAAAAAAAAAATCAGGCAATGGGCATTTTTACTCATTTTCAAGGTCACTGCGGAACGTCTTAATATTGACCGATTTGGTTAAAAATTGATATGTGCATTACTTTTAGGTATATATGCACAATCGAGAGACACATGCATTTACATATTGAACATTTCATATTTTTCACTCCACCCTAATGTAGAACACATGGTAAACAAAGATTGGGAACGTAAAGTACGTTACGATGAGGTTGAACCGTTAATTATGAATTTGGGTTCAAAATAGGAAGATGATAATGACGACGACGATGATGATGAAAATTAATCATTATCATATATTTTTCCTTTCAAATACGTCTATTAAACAGTTCATTTGTTATATTAAGTAGACGTTTTTACTTTAATTAATACTCATTTATAAATTATTAAGCAATCAGTTTTGGCATCACAATAAACATTGTCAATATTTTACATTGGATGTGATTTAGAGAGCAGGTTCTTAATTATTTTCTCATTTCCTTCTATGAACACTGTCACTTTTCTGTTCTAACATTACATTTATGCGTGCGGCGCTGTAACCTGACTGGTGCCGCTTTACTAAGAAATAGGGATGCGCAAATTTTGAAATGAAAAAAAAGGGCGAGTCTGCTGCTGAAGGTAAAACGATGCCCTACAGATATATATTGATTATGAAAATTGAATCAAGAGGCCATGATGAAAGAAAAAATCGAGGAAACCAAGGAGAATGATAATTTGGAAAAAGATAGAAGAAAGAGACAGGAGAATTAAAAACTAGAAAATAAGGATTGAATATATAAAGCTGAATTGAAGATAAAATTTCAGGAGAGCAGATAGCAGGAGCTGTACGAAGAATAATAAATAAAATTGGGTAGAAAATAATAAAAGTAGAAAATAAAAATTGGAAAGTATAAAATAATAATTGGAGATATAAAACTGAATTGTAAAGAGAAGTGCAGGAGAGCAGATATATAAGTTATAAAGAGCTGTGCGAAGAATAATAGTACAGAATAACAGTAACAAAAGTTAAGTTACCTTACTTATCATTTTCTGAATATAAGTCATGACTATAAACAAAATTAAATAGATTTCAAAGATAGTAGTACCTTTTATTGAAAACTTTTTTGGACATAACCATTAAAATTTATATATCTGTCAGATATGTCAAATTTTTTATTTTAGATTAAGGAGAGCATAGATCTTTTCTAATAGTCTAGTAGATCATTTTCTTTTTCTAATCATACAACAATTTTAATTGATCATTTACCTATAAATTATAGTAATCATGTAATTTATTTCAATAAATGTGTTAATTTTACATTGTGCTATGAAGTGCATGGTATTTTCTTAGCTCGCTTCTGGATCCCACTTCTGATAAGAGAGCGTAGGTATCTTGAATTTATGAATATAGCTGGAGCATAAGGGGTATAAAAAGGTATATTTCTTTATAAAAATTTTAATAATATCAAATTTTAAATTATCTTCTAATTTAATTTACCCAGTATAGAAATATCATTATAAAATACGAGATTTAACAAAGCATATAGCCAATATGATGGTGCAGCGGTTCAAGCCCAGCTTTCCAAACAAGGTGGTTCGATACTCACATCAGGACTTTTTTAATAAAGTAGGCAACACAACACACACACCATGGAGGTTGACGCTGTAAAGACTATTTATCAGGTAGCAGCTGCATTCACTTAGTAGGTAGGTACTATGCGTGAGTATTGATGGGTTATGATGTCACATCCGCTTTCACATTTCCGTCCCATTTCCTGAAATTTACCTCATATCGCCGTAATAGATGTTTACACATCAATAATGTTATTGTACTTGGCTGAAGTACTTGTTGAAGTAGTGTTAACCATGTCGACAATAGAATAAAGTTAATCATCGACAAAAATGAAAAACGTCGATGTTTACGGATAACATCGAAGAAATATTCGATGTGTAAATATCGAAGCCCTAAAAAACTGTTTTGAACTGCTGCATTTATTTGATATGTACGATTGTATACGTGCCAAGTTAGCTAAAAAAGAGTATATGTACATGTACAATTGTACATATATCAGATAAGCTTTTTTAATAATCTGATATACACAATTAATAATTGACTTTTGTCTGTGAAAATGACAATAACACAGGGTAGTCACAATCACCGCCTTCGGCTCAGTAGCTTTTGGGAAATATATCTGCATGGATGTCGAAAACTCTGGGAAACAGTCTGTCGGCAATCTGCACCACTTCCAACTAGAAATACGTCACCAGGATAGCAATGTTAATTAAATTAAGTCATATATGTGTGTTTTATCTAGACAGCTCATGCCACACATTTATCCAATGTCGGAATTACAAGATTTATATCCAACTGCAGGATTTCGGATGCATTAACAGCACAATGACTCGGGCTATTGTGGAACAAAGCCGTTTCTCTATTGAAAACCAGAGCCCATTAAGAGAGCTTTGAAAAACTGCGTCAGCCGATCCACGAGGATTAAATTAACTATCAGGCTATACCTACCAAATAAAATCATTTAAAATAAAAATAGCTCTAGTTATTAATCGCTGTGTATAACAATTAGACATAGTAAGTAAACTAAATATTACCTTATTTGATGAAATAATGTACCTAATGCGAATCAGTATTACCAATATGTATTAATTTACCTCAGTTTTGAATTAATTATTGATAAGCATCTAAACAGCCAAACAAGTACCTGTCATGATAGAAAAAATATGCTTGTCACGACACGACATGTCAACATGGGTAAAATGGGTCACGCCATGCATTTTTAAACCACTAATCAAATGCCATTTGATATCAAATGTAGATAACCAATTTATATGTACTTCGATATTGGTATATAAACGTATTTTATGAGATTAAATCTGCATAACAAATGATTAAGTATGCACTATTTTGTAGCAATTAAAATTTAATAAATATTACTAATATTTCATTAAACTTATTTGAATTAAAATAATTCGATATATTATAATTATTAAGTAATATATAATAGTTTATATATGGTATGTTTCTCATAAAACCCCACGTTGGTTAGATAATTTGTAATATTTGTTATATAGGGCCTTACGTTGTTTAGCCAATTGAGATT
>CAXKVY010006530.1:0-42379 GCA_964058915.1 Tetropium fuscum | reverse complement strand
CCTTTATTTTTAAAAATGAACCCTCAAATTACTATTCTCAAACCAGACAAATCAAACAAAACAGTAATCATGAACACAAGTGATTACAAAGAAAAAATTAATCATATGCTAAATGATAATACAACATATTAACGTTTGAGAAATAACCCAACAAAAAAATATTAAACCGAAAATAATAATTTAATAAAAAATTGGAAACTAAAAAATATATCACAAAAGATATAACTAATACTTTAAAAATTAATAATTCTCTTGCCCTTAAATTGTATGGTCTACCAAAACTACATAAACCAAATATTCCATTACAACCTATTGTTTCATATGTTCAAAGTCCATTTTATAATTTAGCAAAATTTTTATCAAATATTCTAAACAACATTGTTAGAAAAACAAACCATTATATGAAGGACTCTTGGAGATTCAAAACATTTATTGAGACAATAAAACTTAATAACCAAGAAAAACTTTTCTCTTTAGATATAATTTCACTATATACCAATATACCAATAAACCTGGTAAAAAATATAACAAATAAACGTTGGAACGAAATAAAAAATTATACTTCTTTACCAATAGAAGAGTTCATATATGCCTTAGAATTCACATTAAATTGCACATTTTTTAAATGCAATAATACATATTACAAACAAGCATGTGGCTGTGCAATGGGTTCACCAATACCCAGTACAATCGCAGAATTAGTTCTAGAAGATTTAGAAAAAAACATAATTCCAACATTAAACTATAAAATACCATTTTTCAAACGTTATGTTGATGATTGCATAACTGAATTTCCAACTGAACATAAAAATTCTATCCTAAATAAATTTAATAGTTACCATCCAAAAATACAATTTACAATTGAAAACGAATCAGAAAATACAATAAATTTCTTAGACTACTCTTGTAAATAATAAAACTAAAATATTATCAAAATGGAATACAAAAACAATATGGTCTGGTAGATATACCAATTTCAATTCAAAAAAGCCTTTCCAACCATAAAAAATTGTAATAATTGGTATTGCAGATAGATCAATAAAACTAACAAAATTTCCACAAAAAGAATTCAGAAATACTACAATTCTCCACCACCAATAAATAATCAATGCAACTAATACTTGTAAAACATATATTGCCTTCCCATATATACCACAACTGTCAGAAAATATTTCAAGCATTTTAAAAACATATGATATTCACACAGCATACAAAAATGCAAACAATTTAAAATCCACTTGAAAAAACTACACACTATATATACGAAATTCCATGTAAACAATGTGATGAAGTCTACATTGGTCAAACAATGCAACTTCTTGAAGAACGTTTAAAAGGTGATAAATATTCAGCTAATATTATAGCTCTAAAAAAATTCAAATGAAACAGGTGATCAATTTAACTACGAAAATACTAAAGTTATTAATAAAGAACAAAATTATAAAACACGACTAATTATGGAATCAATTTATATTCAAAAAAATCTTAATGCATGCAATAACAAGAAAGATACAGAACATCTTTCTAGAATCTACAATTTGTTAATATAAAAATATTAAATAAGTTAACAAAAAATATTATCTCTATATATAAACTTATATAGGTACGTACCGGTACATACATACCTACTTACTATAAATATACATCTACATAATATTTACATAACTAAAATTAGAATAACAATGAAATATAAAATAAGCCTAAGTTCATAGGGTTTCCTGACTGTTCTTCCCTATGATACTAATCGAACAGTCTAGTATCCTTAAAAATTAATTAAAACTGTAATTTTTGCCTATGTCAAATATGTCACAAATAAAATACTCTTTTGAAAAAGGCCCAAAAAGGGACCGAAACGTCAAGTAATATAGTCGTTTTATATCTATATCTATATCTATTTTAATCTATATCTATCAAACTAATGACATATTAGACGTATCTGGAGAACAAACATTTTTGTTTTTTGAAAATTTGGTACCGTAAATAGGTGTTATAGTTCTACATTTTTACAATATTTTAACTTGATTAACTTCCGGTGTGACCGGAAGTTAATCAAAGGCTATTATTTTAAATGGAACACTCCATATATTATTACATTTTTGGATTCTATATTAGAGTCTGAGTAACTTTCATTAACCTAGCAGATGCTTAACCTATCTCTTACCGTTCTTAATATAAATTATTTTGTAATTTTTTTTACCAAAACTAGATTAACAGAAAATATCACATATCAAATAAATATCACATAATACGAAAAGTTCAAATTTGAATATTATTTAAATAAAGGATGGTAATTTTGGTTTTATGAAAGCATATTTTTCACGGGGTTACTATTGACGACTTTTATAAATAGCCATTATATAAATTATTCACTTTTTTTTTAAATTAAACACCCTAATATTATTAAGGTAATCAACAATATGAAAATCCCCATCTGTGCATATAAGGTGTTCCTATACCTATTTTCAGCGGTTTCTTAATTATAAGAGTTTCTACTGGAAAGTGCTATCCGATATTTGTCAATAATTTTAAAAATAATAGTAACAGTGTGCCATGAGCCCATGACAACGTAGTTTACGTTCATGATATTTATTTTATTATCTTTATAGGTATGCATTGTTGTTAAATGATATTGTGGGTTGGTTTCATAAAACCAAGATTACCACCCTTTATTTAAATAATGTTAAAATATGAGCTTTTCGTATCAATACACAATTGTCATGTTAAATTTTCAGTTGATCCAGTTTTATTCAAAAAAGTTGCCAAGTTACTTAATATATCAAGAATGGTATAGGCGAAAGTTACTCAGATTTTAATGTAAAATAGAAAAATTTAATAATAAAATTAAATGTTCTAATTAAAATAAATACCTTTGATTAGTTAGTTAAAAATATTTAAAAAATATAGAACTGACACCTATCTAGGATACCAAATTTGCAAACAAAATTTTTTTTGTTGTCTAGATACGTCTACAAGGCCATCGAGTTCGAAATACCCTGTATACAAGTAGAAAGGTGCACTTCTGAAGACGGTCTAGGTACAGTGTCCAGTGACTGGGACTTTTACAATCCCTGTGAAAGCCAATACCCAATCTTTTTTTATGTATATGAGCAGCCCATTTTGTGCGACCCCATCTTAAAAAGGGCTCTCGTTTCCCACGGGTTAAAGTTGTCAGTCTCAAAGAAAGCATTTAAACCAATTCCGTCGAGTAAATTTCTTACTCTATGGCAATTTATTCTTGGTATCCCGCCTCCAAGCTTTTCTAGCTATGTAGCTAATTGAGGTTAAAGTAACTGATTCCTATGGGATATTACACGAGAAACATACTTTGTCCTATATTTGAATCCTATATTTATTACAGCCATCATTGCAACTTACAACGCGATTTTATATCAAGCTATTTTATATTTTTCACTTAAATAAATCTCTCATACCTTTAGTTTTTTTTAAAATGCACGAGTAATCATTTTTATGAATAATTCGATTGATATGTTACTGGAAAATTGTATTGACTATTAATTTATTATGACAAAATATTTGGTAAAAAGTCAGTATTCGTTGCAAGATTTAGGATGTAGGTAGAGAAACTAAATATAAAGACTTATACAGTTACATTAAAATACAGCAAAATTAATACAAATATTGTATAGACTATAGACAAGATATAGACAAATATTGTATAGACTAATTCAACGTTTGTCACCAATGTCAAGCAGCCTATGCAATAGCATATGACACTGACAATTTTTATGAGAGAGGCAGTTCCATCGACGATATTTATGTCAAATAAACGTCAAAAAAACTATGAATTTTATTTTTAAATAACTATCAAACGGGTCCCCAGAGCAATTGTTATATGTATTATATATGAAAAGGAAACTGCTGGTATAAACATTATTGGGTTCTAAATTGAAAATTGCATGTATATTCTCTATGTACATTATGTATATGCTTATTGGTTATTGTTTTTTGTTAAAACAAAGTTAAAGGTAGGCAGGGTTTAAATGAATTATGTAAATATTTTGAGGCACAACTAAATATATACATACATATATACATCTGAAAATATATACACAATTTATCGATTTTGATTTCTTGAGCAAAAGAGAAACGTTGAAAAATGTGACCTCAAAATCACATACAAAAACATATCACTGTATCGTTAAATGCTTCAGAAAGACATGGCACAATTTTAAAATATTGTAGTTTATATTACAGAAAATAATGTTATCACTGAAAGAAAGTCGTAAGTATACAGGATGTGTCTGAAAAGTTATCTTAAAAATAGTGATTTTAAGATATCGCCTATTTATTACTGGCGTCAGAAATAAAATCTGGTAAATAATTTCAACAATTATTTCAGTAATAATCAATCATTTATTTTTATTGTACAACGTGTAGTACAGCTTAAAACATGTATAGTTGCTATACCATACAGAGTGTTCCAAAATTATTTTCATCATAGATTTTTAATATTGTAACTTTCAAGATTGTTTTTTTAAATTATTTTTCCAGTCAAACGGCCATTAATAAATACTTAATTACTTTTATGGACTATTTTGCATTATTTTACATCCTCAGAATGTTGCTTGGATAAAAATATATTTTTCTAAATGTGCTTATTAATCATTATATTTTTGGAACACTGTAATAGAAGTTAGTATTTTGTTTCTTGTATAATCTGTGTCTAAACATAACATAAAACACACCGTATATAGGACCCAAATCCAGCTAATCACCACTAATTAAATATTAAATAGTAACTAAAATATATTTAATTTTTCTCTGTTCTGTTAAGTATGTTAAGTATAAGAATACTAAAAACCTATGATGATAATAATTTTTTTATCACTCGGTATGGGATAGCTACACTATACATGTTTTAATCTGTGCTACACGTTGTATAATGAATATAATTTAATTTCTGATGGCAGTAATGAATATGCGATATCTTAAAATTACTATTTTTAACAAACTTTTCAGATATACCCAGATATAAAATATAATGATTTTCAGATATAAAATTAAAAAATGTTCTTTAGAGTAAAATGCAGCTTTTGAAATATCATTATATCGTTAAATGCTTCAGAAATTTAGACTAAAATGCAACTTTTTGTTCTACCCGTGTTTTAACATAAAATCTATTAGAACTTTATAAATTTAATGAATTAGAAAATATTATCAAAACCGTTGCAATAATTAAATATGTAGTTATCTAATTTGAACAAAATTCTCGATCTCGTTTTTTGTCTTGGAGTGTTTGTTTATTTGTGTCAGTTGATTTAGAACATTTGAGTACGTAATTAAGTTATTTATACCTACTCTATACTAACAAGAACATGCGGTATTGGGTTACGTTTAATTGTTTAAAATTGTACTAAAATTGTCATGAATTCCGCATATCTTCGGTAAATGAGAATTGAGTGAACGTGACAGGGAAGAGGCAAATTACAGATGTACAGAGACACCTGACACTAAACAACCCACTCAGCAAAGCATTTGGCCTTCTTATATATGCAGTAAGACGGGAGTATAATATATATGGCATGGGTTTAATAATAATTAATAAGATATTTTCCATAGATGCCACAATCGACAAACAAGCTTGCGTTTACGATAGTGAAGGTTTATCGGGTGTTTAAAAGATTGCTCTTTGTTGTAATTATGGTAATAAATCAGGAGACTTTTGGAATGAGGGAATTAAATTGAAAACGGTCATAAAAGCATGCCACATGGGAGTAAGTGTGCAACTTCACTTTATTCTAATTATATATAGACAGAGAATAACGCTATCTGCGGTATGCTTACAAGAGCCATTAGTCAAGTGGATAGTATCTCCACTATATGTACTTTAAGCAGTTTAGCGGTTAACTAAGCAACTTACCTGCATTTTCATGGGATCGGTATTTACTTGGCACATATATTTCCCCCTGTCTTCTCGTTTAACGCCCCGTATATTTAGCGTCCATGTGTTGAAATCGTTGTGTGTTACAGATAATCGTGCGTTGTTGGTAATAACGTGCTCGTGGATTGCTAATATTGCCTTGGTGTCGGCTTTTATCCAAGCGACCTGATTCAAAATGAAATGTGAACAGTTGTGGTAAACAAGCCTTTATTCGATTATCTTTTATTTAAACATAAAATACAGCAGTGAGTTTTTAATCAACACTTTCTTTCACTTGGGGCTATTGATATCATCATAATATTAACTGTAATGAATCAAGTAGACTGTTTTTTTTTAATAATCTAATTGGAGTCATTGCAAACAACTCTCTCCAATTCAGCATTGGTCTTTAGACCTCAGCTGAATTTTATCCGGTGAATGTATTTTCCAATATATGGCATCCAATGTTAATAAAACATCCTTTCACTTTTCCAAAATTTTTTCCCAAAAAAATTGGCAGAATCATTTAATGACTTAATGTTAATGAGGTAAGTATACTATTCTAATACTGCAATATGTATATGGAAGAGGAATGTCTTGTGTAGAGAAATTGATTCCGTTTTACTGAATTGCATGTATTTATGTTATTATTAAAGTTAGGTATGCCTTAAATTTAATAATACAAACGAATTATTATTATGCTAGATGGTTCATAATCGAAAGACAACGTTATAGTTTAAACGGTTTAAAACAAATAATGTATCCCAGTCAACTATTACAAACTAACATACTATTGAAAACGAATATAGGTACTGACAATAATCATTTTGATATACTAATAATTTTTGTTATATTTCACACACGACTGAGTTCGGAAATGAATCTATAATATTTTTACAATTTTGGCGAATGCGCCAATGTTCTCACAATATTTCGATCGCTTAGTATCACGGTAGTAAATAAGATAGGTAGGTATACGCAAGAAGTGGTGCAGCATGGACCCACTTCGTATCATGTTAGAGAGAGATAGAGAATAGAGGGAGTCAAATTCATACAATCTTTACGGAGTGCGCTGTTTTAATTTTGAAGTTTTAATATTCATTCGATAAATACTTACTGAATTTTAGAGAATAGCACGGTAGTAAATTTACTGCTGTGGTGAATAGCAATGGAATTCTGGTTTATTTGTCGTCCAAGGAAATATGGAATTGTGATTTCTACCGGCATTTCTCCACTGTTATGGAAATGAGTACCTACTTGTATATAATACGATATCGAACACATCTCAAAAAGATTGTCTACATAGTGGGTTCGAGTCACTAAACCTAAATGCAAAATGAAGTAGGTAAATGAAATCTAAATTTTTATACATGAAATAAAATGTGTGCAGTGAGTAAATTAGTTCATTACCTAATTGCAACTTAGTTCTAATTTCTTAATACAAAATGAATTAAAACCTATCACAAAAAAGCAGTTCTTATTTCTTAACACCAAATTGTTTTGTGGGAAATAAATTGTGCAATTAATTTAAAAAAGGGGCATAAAACCAAAGTTGCCATCTATTCGTGTAGTATCAATAGGTCCAAAAAAGATAAAAATAGGTACCTACGTTCCGTCATAGTTATCCAATATATGGATTTCTCTAATCACGAATTGAGTGAAACTGTTTTTCATAAACCACGCCTGTGGCAGTTAATTTCCTATCTTTCCGGGTATTTTCGCTCCCATTTTTCAATTTTAGTTTGAAGAATAAAAAATAGAGATAGTTTCTCCGTGCCACTGTCCTGGCAGAACCACTGTTGCAGTTTGTTACCACACAATACTTTTATATTGCAACAGAATTGAGAACAAATCTCCTAAAACTTCACACAAACCAGGCAGGCAGGTATCACCAAAACTGTATGTAATTTGATTTGCAACAATGAATCTTTAGAACAGTAGGTATATCCAAATAGGTTAAACAAACACATACGTATATCTATGTATAATATTGGCCTGGTCGCGCGATCTGATTCCCTCTATATTATATCTTTCACGCGTCTCTCTCGCACACTGACTACGAATTTGTTCCGCAGCATTTGCAGTTAATATACCTGTCTTATTTACTACCGTGTCTTACATCAATATTTGCTGTTTGCGATACTTATTATCATTATATATCACTATTTTAAATAACATCGTATGTTTAAAATATTGATTAGCATTGACTGTAGTGTAAGCAGAGCATGCTGTTGAAAGAGAATAGCGGAAACGTTTTAATTAGAAATAAAAACAACTTAATATTTTGGCTTAATTCTTTAGCTTAATCGTTTTCAAATTTCTTGTTAGTTCATAACAATTCATAGGAACATTTAATGTTTCAAAATTTCCAATTACTGTAATTTTTAGTATATAGGTAATAATATTTGATCATAATTTAAAATACAGTGTAAACTCTTTATAACGAATTTCAAGGAACCGAGCATTTCTTCTCGTTATAAAGAGTTTTCAATATATGTAGGGAAGATCTATCGCACGTATCAAATAAACTTTTTTGTCAACACATAACGATTTTCTCGTACTGGTCATTTTGACAGTTTCAAATTAGGTATACCACTGATGTATGCTACGAAAGGTGCCTAGTGTGTTTAGTAACTGAGACCAAAATTTCTTCCGGCGGCTGTTTACGACCGCAGGTGTCTTTCTTAGAAATTTTAGCACCTCAAAGATATAGTCGGAACCTTTTCTAAGCTGATTATAAAAATAAATACACTGTCAAATACGTCTGTAAATATTTGCTGACGTCCAAATATGAACATATTTCTCCGTAATAGAGAATGAATAGTGTATTAATGTATTTGAGGTAAACCAATCAAACTGTACACATTTCTATGTTATAGGAAGTTTTTCGTTATAACGAACGACGTTATAAAGAGTTTACACTGTATCTCAATTTAATTAGATCGTATATAATACATTTTTCTACCTGACCAATATAAGAAATCGGATAAACCAGCCTACTATCTGCAGATCTGCAACAATTCAATGTCAATAACATCAACAATTCATTAATAATCAGACTTTTCAAATTAATTTTGCTGGACTGTAAGTTAGATTTTGAAATCATTTTATAAAATAGAACATTGTGTGGTCATAGACGGCCCAAAGCAGCGGTGTGCTTGCTTGAGATTAATATTTCAGAAAATTTATAACTACGTTTCATAATTGATACTTGTATCACGAAAAAGTATTTGTACTCGAGGCTCGTCCAGAAAATGTGCGGTTTGTGCTATAATTAGGAAACGCAAGCAGTGAAACTTTGAGAAACGTTGGGTACGAGTTACAAAACTTTTGATAATGTAAAATTAATATTTCTTATCAAAATAATAATACTGACGGTGGACTAAAAATAGCTAATGAAATTAATTAAAGATCTATATATTTTGTTCAGAAGGTATTTAATTTAGTAAGTAGGGAAGAAGTTCATAAAATTACATAATTATTACAAATCTTTTCCTCCTCTTGAGTTAAAGAAAGCCAATTCTCCAGCACCGACTAATTAAAATATGTGCAGGTATATTCAACAGGGCTTATACACTGGAGGTGTTAAGATTTAACCAGGTAGATAGATACATATCTATACATAATATTCTTATGCAGATGATGCAGGATAATGTCGTTATATTAATGCATTTTTAACTATTACTTAATTATAGTGGCGAATATGAGTATGTATACCAGTGTTTGACGGTTACGTTTTGTTGGTATAGCAACCGCGAGAAGCTGTCTTGGCACGCATAGCCAGTCAGTGATATTGTAGCGCTGTATAGGAGTACCGGGGTCGGGCCGAACGGCGTTTCGGAGCTAGCAACGGCATAGTATAAAGTAGCTTTCATATGCAAACAAGATCACCATTATTCATCTTCGACACCAGGCGTATCAGATCTCCTGAACTCTTATCTGTATGAGAAAATGCAAGCTCGCAGAAATATGTACATATTTATATTTAAACTTTTGATATATTGTTCAAATTAAAGCGATAAAAACGGACCCTACAATGCAGCGCCAATAATCGCAGTTTCATTAACTATTGCACCTGTGCCCAGTCTGGAAGATACAATTAGAATTAAATTATTGCCGGTACAGATTTCGTCTATTTTTACAATTATGCCGGATGCGCCAGTACCTACCAGGTGCGTGAGATGGGTACCTACTTATACTTATATTGATTGATATACAGGGTGTTTAGGTGTCTGGTATAGTGATGCCAACCTGGAACGAGGCAGAGGTCATTTGACATCCATAATATATATACGCTAAAGGTTGGTTTATATATTGGTTTATGGTTAGCCCAGAAGTCAGAGACTTGTGCGGTAGAGGGAGCGGCATATTATTATGTGGTGGGCCGCATGTGCGACCAGGATCCACTTAGGTTGGTAATTCTAACCTCCATTCAGTGCAGGAATGACGGAAACCTGGAAAACCAGTTAGACCTTGGGGATATATTATTGAAAATTAATTTCGCACTAGTGCGGGGAATCGAACACACACTGCTGCTAAGTGATCAAATCGAGAGATAGCGCGCTAACCGCCCGGCCAGGATCCCTATACATACTTATATAAAAAATGCTTCGGTTCTTTTTATATTGCCAATTTTATTATTTAAAAAAAATCGCCATTCAAATCCAAATCTCCGAAGATTTTTTTCTTCATCCGAAATACATAAATTTAGAATGAAAAACAAGAAAAGTTCTATCGCCTATAAAAAATTAAATACTAATTAGATAATTGTAATGATAATTAAGTGTCGATCGTTTTTTTTCTGCTCAAACTACAAAATATTTAAAATATCTGTTCGAAATGAAATATACTTCTTGGATGTTACTAAAAGTTCTAATTTATAATTTTATACAGGGCGGGTCAAATATATGGCAACGTAAGTGACCCACTTCAATTCTTGTATATTTTCAGCTCTCAACTATAAATGAACAATAAATATATATGAAAATATACATGATGTCTCATTAGAATGGGCCACTCGCGTTGCCATATTTTTGACCCGCATTGTATAAAATTATAAAATTCCTGTATAACATTAAAATTATAATTCCGAATAGATTTTTTCAAAATTTTGTAGTTTGAGCAGAAAAAAATTGATTTTTAAAAATTCACCCTATTCTATTTGTGACTCGCCCTGTCTACAAACACATGTTTTGTCACAATATGTTATTTGAATAACATTCATGCAAAAAAATTGCAATTTAATCTTTAATTAGTTGGGCCTTGATCTTTCTTATCAGATCAGAGATCAGCAGTTGTCTTTATTTTCATATCTTCTCGTAGTTGTAGAGCAGCTCCTTCTATTTTTGCTAGTAGTTGAACACGGCTTTGTATTTCCTCATCGCATACAAGTCCTTTCATCCTACCCCATACGTAAGAGTCCAGTGAGGTTAAATTTGGGGATAAAAGGATAGACCTAAATCACCCACCGGGAAATGTCTATCTAAGAATTGCCGTACTATCAGGCAGTAGTGAGCTGGGCTGGGCATCCGTAGTTTTGGATAACGATATGGACGCGAAGGTTCAATGGCGTATCTTCCAGGAGCGGAGGAAGATTGTTTGGATAACCGCCTTTGGCATAACCGCCATTTTGATTTTTTTGTTGTTTTACTAGATTTGACAGGGAACTATTACATATATGAAAAAGTAAAGATTTTTTTATGAAAAATAATGTGGCAAGCGATTAGTTTTTGTTTGATCCTCTATCCTCAAAAATAACAAAAAACCAGTACATAACATAACCTCCAATTGAATTTTTTGTTTATCTCAATTTTTGACAAAACTACATATCCTACGGAAACCCTAAAGTGTGTTTTTAAAAAAATTAAAAGTACAGGTTTTACTTAATTTTTTTACTTTGTCTAGGCAAAACAGCCGGATCAAATGTACTTCCCATTCCTTGTTTAGCTACAGTTTTGTTAAACATGATATATATGTAATCGTTAATCCTCTTGATTTTTCCTGCGTGATACAATTTGAGGAAGACTGATTCCTGCTTTTACCATACCAAACTACCTTTTTCGGTAATGACCTTCATAAAAATATTTAAATCTTCGCATAAATCCTTATTTTTTGCAAAAGATGAAAGCACATTTTTTGTCCGTTTAAAAGAAAGAGGTGGTATCATTTGGCTTACGGGCCAAATCCATAAATCCACAGAAGTTTCTTCCTTCTTCTGTGAAATATTTACGTGTACAATTTTACAGCTATTGTCCCATCTGGGTTATAGCCTGGGGTAGTGGCATGCATCGGAAATCCAAGATGGCACGTGTACTACAGCGCTTGTCGACCAATTATATTAAAACTTCCTGCATACTGTTTTAATAAGATTTCATATAATACTCAAGTCACTATTATAGGTACGGCCGACAACCTGTACCGTGGTTGTTTCTATGTTCAACGTCAAATTGAAATTTAACACATGACTTGACTTTTAGGGAGTATTTTCATAATCATGTCGCAAATCTCAGGGGACACTTATATAAAGGACGTTTATAAATATCAAGGATTATAACGGCAACTAAAAGTTTCTTCCTTCTTCTGTGAAATATTTACGTGTTCATGTTAGGACACATAGGTAAGATACTTACTGATCTCCTGGGCGTAATGAAAAATGTCCAATTTGTTTTAAAATTAATTCGCCAGATCTTTTGGATAATCGGAAGCGCTATACAAATTACATGTAATCCCAATATTCAAAATGATTAGACCTAGATCGAGAGACTCTCAAACGACGTGGTGTTTCTACAATTTAAATAAAGTCGTCATCTTCGTCACTTGCTAAATCCTCAAAAGCATCAGATAGATCCGATTTTGCGAACAAGTTAGGTTATAATTTCAATGCTTCAATATGTTCAAACTTCAATACGTTACTTCAAATGGCAGCCATAATTCTCAAACAGCGCATGATTAGATCTTCAGATTGAAGTTTAAACGATACCATATCCACCGATTGATAGTTAACCTCAGTTTGGTGTTCAACGCGTTCAATGTATAAAACATTCATTTACGATAAACTCCAGTTTATCCGATACCTGAACTTTAAACAGAGGGTATAAAACTGCCCGTTAATAGAAATCTCGACACTGAATCTCGGATCTCATTATTTGACCACTGCTTTTATATAGTAGATAGTATATTCTCATCATATCCGTCAAAAACAATTACTCATTTCGCATAGCTTACATATGGCTTGAGGATTTGTTCATACGCGGAAGGTCTTTGCCATACTACTTTATTCAAGAGAAAATCACCATCTACAACGAACAATGTGTCAGGCGGAGAGTAAAATTCTGCATTTTCGAGAGCATCCAATTCCTTCAGCAAGTTTGATTTTGTCCCTTTTCTTAATGACCCATCCTTAAAAACGACAGTTGGCGACAGTTTATATTTCAAAGCGTTTTTAAATTCATATTAAAGCAAATGGTTTAATACTACAATAATTTCATTATACTTATAAATAAATACTTTTAAACTAAAGAGAACAATATGGAAGAAACGAGTTTTCGGAAAACTTACTCTTAAAAAATCACAATTATGTAAAAAAATTTCTTGTGGGAAACGATATACATTCGATTGATTGGCGACACCCCCATCATATCATTATTTGTTGAAAGTAGTGGTACTTTCAACAAATTTGTGAAATATCGGTAATCATATAATAAGAATATATATGCGAATTATTGAAGAGTAAGGGCAACACTTTAGAATTGCTAGGAATATCATAAATTGTTTCAATATATTTTCTTCTGACCTAAATGTAATACCCAAAAACGGTATTGACAAATTATGAACTTCTCTATCAGCAGTATACATTTTTGTCAGAATTTCTTCTTAAAATATACCAGAACTTGGTGTTGGTGAATTTTCCATTAAAAAAAATTACTCCACATAAATCAAACATACAACATTGTGTACTCCAAGTGTCAGTGTTGGGGCGACTGTTGTTTATAATATTTATAAATGATTTTAACCATTTTATTTAAAAAAGGCATTTGTTGCGGTGTGATGCTATGGGGAAATTCCATCCATGCATAAAAACACTTGCGGGGGCTAGAAACAGCAAACATTGTCAGCCTCTTTTTAAAAAGTTAATAAGGGTATTATGCCAAACTTTTTAGATATTAATATATTTATTTGACCGTCTTAATATATTTATTTGACCGTCTTAATATATTTATTTGACCTTACTCGAAATTCATAAACATAGTAATAAGTTCAAGACTCGGATATACATAACCATAGAACAAGATCAGCTAATTTACTAAGAAATACCAAATTCAAATTAAAAAATGTAAAAATAATTCTGTAAATTTAAATCTCAATAATAAGATTCTCCACTCTAGTAGGCAATTAAATCTTAAAGGCAATCTAAGAGCTGTGTATGTTGGTCTGGAGCAGATTTGCATCTATAGCCATAAACTATTTTTATTTAAATTTTAAACTATATGTTGTCTAAAAAATATTTAATGTTTATATATTATTTATTGTATTTTCTTTATTAGGATTTTTAAATATGTTCTATTTTAAAAGATTAATTTATTCTAAGAAAGTTATAGTTAATTCTGCATTAGTACTTACTCACAATGTTGTAACTTTTTGTTTTTGACCTGCTACAAATGTAAAAATGTTTACATAATATAGTTAAATAAATCATCATATATGAATACTGTTGGTCCATCTAATTTTTAAATGACAATAACTCTGTTACTCTGCAACCTGTAATAACAGTTGCATCTCATTTGATAGATTTTTTTATTCTGTGTAAAAAATGTAACGAGGATTTTTCACAAAATGACTGGACTTTAATAGATATACTTAATTTTTAGTATGTTTATCAGGAACCTAGTGGCTACTCATTTATAAAAGAATTAGCTAGCCTCTCACTAATCCGGGTCCGGATACCGGGACAATCTGCTAATTTTACTGGGCTGTTAGCATTATGTGCTTGATTTGATTAACCTTTAAAATACTGGAATATTATGTAAACTGCTTGCTCTTTATCTATATAAGGGGTAACAATAATTTGCTGTGATTCTATCATTCTGCATTATACTAAAATATAATTATGCTTAACTTCTTAGTGATATTTTTTATGCATTCATGACGTAAAATATAGTTGTGGAATAAGCCGAACAACCGTCCGGTATATTATTATAATATAGCGAGTCATTGATTTGAATAATGAAAGTTGAAACAGCAGTCATTATATAGAGAAGACCGTTTCTTAAATCAGATTGCTGTTCAAGTCTAGGTTATTTTGGTTCTTTTAAATATCAATTTAAACCGCTCACACCTCATTAAGTTTCAATTTTACAGCTATTGTCCCATCTGGGTTATAGCCTGGGGTAGTGGCATGCATCGGAAATCCAAGATGGCACGTGTACTACAGCGCTTGTCGACCAATTATATTAAAACTTCCTGCATACTGTTTTAATAAGATTTCATAAAATACTCAAGTCACTATTATAGGTACGGCCGACAACCTGTACCGTGGTTGTTTCTATGTTCAACGTCAAATTGAAATTTAACACATGACTTGACTTTTAGGGAGTATTTTCATAATCATGTCGCAAATCTCAGGGGACACTTATATAAAGGACGTTTATAAATATCAAGGATTATAACGGCAACTAAAAGCTTTGTCAAATAAGAGTATGTAATAGGAAATATGCCTCTAGAGATATTGAATTACGAGAAATTATGTGAAATGGCACGTCAAGCCGATATTGGACAGGATGGCGAGTGGTAATCTGGGCCTTTGAGTAGTACAGTGTCCCCTCGTATCGGCCAAAGTGACCCCAAATGGGCAGGGGCGGCGATATGGTGGTGGGGCAAAATCAAAAAATTTTCGACAAAGCAACCGGATAAAAAAGCGGTGGTATTGAAGGTAATACCCTAATTATATAATAAGAAATTTTTGCCAGCCGAAACATGAGCCGTTTTTGCACTAGCGAATAAAAAAAAACAAGTTATGAGGCAACCGCTTCAAAATTCGTGAGCATACTTATTGACACCACCAAACATTGGGAAAAAATTGCACTGATGTGCAGTTTCGGAGAAACAACCCCTCAAAGTCGCCGAAAACCCCTTTTTTTACGATTGTTTCAACAATAAATGAAAAAAAAAGTAAAAATTGTTGAAATCGGATGGCGTTGGAAATTTATACTGTTCTAAGTACAAATAATAGTGTGTATCAATGCCATCAGATTTTGAGTAAATTAACCCCTATTTATAAGCTACCGTCCAAACCTCATTAAAATTACAATAACGCTGCACAAAATTGTTGTAAATCCTTTTCAATGAATATTTACCGACTGGTTTTAAAAAGTCACGACTTTCAAAAGTTGTGCATGCTCATTATCCATTTAAACCCCCCACCCTACCCCAACAACCCCCTCACCAACCTTTAGGACAATGTGGGCAACCGGACAGGGGGATCATTTTTCAAAAAATCACATATCACAAAAAGAATAATTACATAATGAGCATGCAGTCCAAGCAGTCGGTAAATATTCATTGAAAAGGATTTTCAACAATTTTGTGCAGCGTATGGCATTATTGTAATTTTAATGAGGTTTGGGGGGTGGCTAAATAGGGGTTAATTTCATAAAAATCGGATGGCATTGATACACAGTATTATTTGTACTTAGGACAGTATAAATTTCGAACGCCATACAACCAACAATTTTTTAGTGTTTTTTTAAAATAATTTTTGAAACAATCGAATAAAAGGGTTTTTCGGCGACTTTGAGGGGTTCTTTCTCCGAAACTGCCCATCAGGATCGGATGGCAATTTTTTCCAATGTTTGGTGGTGTCAATAAGTATGCTCACCAATTTCGAAGCGGTTGCCTTATAACTTTTTTCTTGTTTTTTTTAATTCGCTAATTCAAAAACGGCCCATGTGTTTCGGCTGGCAAAAAATTTGATTATATAATTAGGGTATTACCTTCAATGCTACCGCATTTTTATCTGGTTGCTTTGTCAAAAATTTTGCCCCACCCCCATATCGCCGCCCCGCTCATTTGGGGTCACTTTGGCCGCTACGAGAGGGCTCTGTACTACTTAAAGGCCCAGATTACCACTCGCCATCCGGTTGCCTGTCCAAAAGCGGCTTGACGTGCCATTTCCTTAACTATATGTAATGTAATGTAATTATGAAATATTAACGAAATATTAATTTCAATATTATTGAAATTATGTTCAACAAAGTTGAAATTTAAGCTTTGAAAAACCCTTGTATTTTGCAGAATATGTTAATTTGCAATAACAATGCAATAAATGCAATACAATATTGGTATTACGTTTCAAGTTATACAGTTGTATTTTGAATTTTGCAAATTTTTTGCAAATACATTTTTTGGTTGAGTAAACCTCATACGCTCACGGAAAGATTTAAGAGATGGCCCGCCACCACCCACTGCGACAGAAAAAGAAGTTACAGTCGTAATATAATCTCCGTGACATAGATCGTCTTTACATCGCAATAAAATAATGAAATTAAACAAATCTGACTAGATATTTGTTAGCAGCTATTATATAATCTTATGTTATATGAGATTATATAATATAGGTACCTAGGATATGAATTAATGTGTGCATTTTTTTATCTAGTAGTAAGTAGGTATCTACCTATATGTGACAAATTATTGTCCCTCCAAGTACTTCGGTTTTCTTAAAGGCCTGAAAGGATGCTCGGCCTGAACATTCTATCGGCCTAAAAGTGTAGAGTATACTTATTTAGAAGACATTTTTAATCAGTTATTACGCTTTATTCTTTTTAAAAAGAAAATTTTAAGAATTTTTGTTCACAATCTTGAGGAGATAATATAATGGTATGATAATCAGAAAACATCCTTGGAATTTTAATTGCGTTGCACTTGAGCTCTCCAGAATTTTCAATATTTCGAGAAAACAATAATTGTGTTTATAATGAAAAATTAACATCATCCCTCTACGGTATATGAGTATATACAGTCTAGAGAAAGGCATTTCACTTTATTAAACCTGCCTCGTAAAATATAGGCATCTACTGTGGTGTTTACGTTTAATACAATCTGCCTTTTTATGTTTCCTATTAACCAATTTCCTAATTCCAAAGCAGTACACAAAATGCTCACCAAATACGATTACTGTTAGTATACAGTTTGCGACAAAAAAACATATACATATACATATACAAATATACATATATATATATATATATATATATATATATATATATATATATATATATATATATATATATATATATATATATATATATATATATATATATATATATATATATATATATATATATATATATATATATATATATATATATATATATATATATATATATATATATATATATATATATATATATATATATATATATATATATATATATATATATATATATATATATATATATATATATATATATATATATATATATATATATATATATATATATATATATATATATATATATATATATATATCCAGATCATCTAACCAAATTTGTCCACTTGCGAACTTTAAAAAGCAAGAGAGCGGAAGAAGTAGCATATCACCTTCCTCATATTTTTCTAACATTATGTGCTCCCGCTATATTGCATTCGGATAATGGTAGATAATTTAGTAATCGAGTCATATCTGAACTATGCGCTATGTGGAAAGATATTAAAATAGTACACGGAAAACCTCGTCACAGTCAAACACAAGGGTGAGTCGAAAGAGCCAATCAGGACATACAGAATATGCTAACTGCATGGATGCAAGATAATGACTCAAATAATGGCCAGAAGGTTTGCCGTATGTCAAATTCGCCAAAAACACAACATATCACGAAGGAATACGCCACGAGTCGATATGAAGCCCTGTTTGGCGTTAAACCAAAAAGGGGCATAGAATCGGCATCTCTCCCTCGCGGGCAAATTGCAAACAGTGAAACCGAAGAACAGTTAGAAGCCTATGTTAACACTTTTGAAGAAAATTTGGGTAGTGACCATATTGATGACCATATTTCAGATGGAAGCGACGTGGATAACCAAAATACCATTGGCGTTAATCTGTAACCTAGCACGTCTTCATCTCAAGTACTGGCTGAACAACAAGAGCTAATTTCTTCAAAGAGCATCAAAAGAGCCGCAAAAGAGAATCTTCTACTTCAAGCAACAGAAATGTCCGGCCCAAATTTGTGATAACGTAAGAATTCAAGTCACTGATGTCGACCGTGGTCGTAGAGACCCTCGAAATGTATTAGCGGTTGTTGTTGGAATAGAGGATTCAGGCTTTTATAAATTAGCAAACAAAAATGGTGAAACAGCTTTTCATCTGTAACCAGTTCGTAATTTGTAAAGAAAAGTTACTTTCCATGGATGAGGTTTCGATTAAGGAAATGTCGCTAAGAGAAGCAGCTTGTTCTAATTCAAAAAGTGAAGGGCAAGGCTAAACACGTTGCAATTGCAAAAGGAAGTGTTCGACGGCTAAATGCAGCTGTAAAAGCAAAGGCAATTTTGTGCAATTCGAAGTGTCATGGTAGTTTACGTTGCTGCAATAAATAAGAATGTCATACATTTTCTTGGTTTTTATATTTTACTTTAAAAATTAAAATGTATGTGTATGTTTATTATATTGGCATTATTTTAGTTGTGTTTCGTGATTTTCAATTTTCTACTGTTTGTTTTAAGTTCAACAATTTGCTTAAGTTTTTTGGAAAACTTTTCCCATATCGTTTCAATAAATAAATATTACCTGTAGTTTTATTTTTGTTTTCCTTTATTAAAAAAATGTTTCTTTTCAACATCACCATGAGTACATGCTGAATGTCGACATTCACCGGTGTAAGTTAGATATAATGATATTTGACCGATATTTCGGACGCCAAGCAAATTAGAGAATCTTATTAATTAACATACATATATATATATATATATATATATATATATATATATATATATATATATATATATATATATATATATATATATATATATATATATATATATATATATATATATATATATATATATATATATATATATATATATATATATATATATATATATATATATATATATATATATATATATATATATATATATATATATATATATATATATATATATATATATATATATATATATATATATATATATATATATATATATATATATATATGTATGCAATATATTATGTAAGGTACAGAGTGAGACCATACGTTGTATTTTATCGGAAACCCACTTATATTGCAGTAGCGAAACAAATTACTGGGTAAGTATCTATAAACACCTTTTCATGAGCACTGAAGTGTTTCATTGCCGTACATGGATGCTGGATAAATAATAATAAACAAGAATGGTAACATTTTAAATGAACACTTAATTATTTAGCCGAATATGTATAGGAGTTTAATATGTGTAGGTATGACAAATTTCTTTATATATAGACAACTTAGGCACGTATATCCTTACATACGGGCATTTAATGTTATTTATTTGTTTGTGTATACATATTTGTATTATAAATGCAGTTTAAGATTGTAACAGTCGTAATTTTTCTTCTACGAACTGTCTTAATATGTTAGATATTTGGAGTGGGGCAAAAAATAGGGCAAACCACTATTGTGGGGAGAGTCTGCATGCGCCACTGCAAAGCTGAATATGGCGTCCGAAGACGGCTATTACTTGAGGAAACGGAATGTAGCAAGTGAAACATTCGCGAACATTAGTTTAACTTTAATTTATAACCTAAAGTATAAATTGTCTAGCTTTCAAGGGGTTGTAGTTTCAGTTTTTCTGGCACTAATGGAAGAATGATGCCCTGAAATATTCAAAGAGTTTTGCAAAATTAATTTCGTATGATTTAGTGGAGGCAAAACTTAATAGATAAATGGAAGCAGCTTTTGAATAATCTGAAATTTTAAACAAATCTTGACTTTTTCACGTGTCCACTGTCATTCAATTAATGCACCACCTGGAAGTTGCCTCATGTTTTCTAAAGTTTAAGGGTTTTAAGGCCTTTCATAAATTCGTAACACTCTATGCTAGAATAAACCATTATTAACAGCAGACAGTTAAGCGCTGGCTTCCACATTACTCGGGTACCTCTGATACTCGAGGAAATATACAAGTTTGTAGAACTACATATTTTTATTGATTTCCTAAAAAAAATAATAACAAGCCTTAATCACCAAAACTTAGTTTCGTTTGACTCATCCGCATTATATTATATTATATATTATATTATGAGAAATCCGCCTACTGTAAAGTTTTGACTTTAATTATATATATTTTTTAAACTATTTATCACATTAAAAAAGAAATATGCTGCTTGAAAGATAATTTAATATGGTTTAATATGAGCTTAAATTTATCAAGAGTGCTTGCCGTTTATATGCATAGCAACCGATAAACAAATTAATTGTATTTATGTGGTGGTTATAACGAGAATCACAAACTTGTGACATACCGATATTATTGCCTTTGCAATTTAAACTTGTACAATATTCGTTTTTCATAATTATGGATAACTGTATGCCTAATGCTTTTATATATAATATGTTAGAAAAAATATAAATAGTAGAATAGGTTTGTATTTTCTATGAATTTCAGTTTCGTCGAAACATGTCACAAAGCGTTACTGAAAATCATGTATTAATATTTTAAATCCAAGTATAAATGATCAATAAAACAAATCGTACATCACTCTGAAGAAGAAAGAACTTGTTCAACTTCTAAGTGATTCGTTTCCATATATATGTCCACTATATATAAGTTTGGAAGCTCATTTGGAGTTACATTTTTGTCTTGCATGTTGTTGGTTCTCATGTTATGTTTGCTTTTTTAAAAAGGTAAAGGTGTTTCTACATACAATTTAAAATATTTGTTAGTAGCTTTCTAAAACGTCAATTAAAGTTTCATCTAATAAATTAGGTGTGGAAATGTAATTTTTATATTACTGTATAATGAGGGAATTTAATACTTTAATTTTACGACATTTTTATGACGTTGGTGGTGCCATCTTTTATTTATTTCTCGCATTCTTATATATACCAAATAATATTGGAATTAACCTGCAATTTGTTAATACCGTTATCTCGGAAACGTGTTATCGAAAACCACAAATTATGGCAAATAAATATGATTTCAAAGACTATTAACAGTAACGTATTGTTTTTTAATAAAAATATAATTTGGGTTGTTTAAGTAAGTTTTTATACCTAGACACCTTCTTCTTTTTGGAGATAATGTTAGTGGTGCATACATTTTATTTTGTATTCATAGGTTTCCAGTGAATTTAGGAAAAGTGAATATTTTCGTATTTGTCAGATAAATGCGATTAGTTGGCTGGTTTAGGTGATTTTATTTGTGCATGGGTGCTCCGATGGTGCCGTGCTTGGTGCTGTACAGTGCAGAGTGCGGTGCTCGGTGACTGTGCTGGGCTAACTACTTAGTTGACAGCGAATAGGGCCTGTTCAATCATCACAGTTTTACTTCAGTGACCTCAGTGTGCCATCAAGAAACACGTGTGCCGTAAAATAAACTCAAAATAAAACTGAGTAGAATGTTAATTTTACGTAATTATGAATCGCTACTGTATTTTGGTTCTTGAATTGAATACGGCCTCCTGAGGCTCTCATTTTGCTGTCAACGTGTAGTAGCCGTCGCGTCGGTGCAGAAATATAAAAATACAAAAAATACACACCGTTGCAGTGGTGAGATCCCCACTCACCCTATATCCCCCTAAATTGTTGACAACACACGTAAATGTAGCGTCACGGCCCTGTGCTACCGTTAAATTTTCCAGAGGATATAGAAAATCCGGTTCGAAAGCAGTAGACACATCTGAAACAGACAAATACAAGTTATTAGTCAACTTGATATGATCAACCTTAACTGTTATTATCTGATTCGTTATTAGAAGCTCTCGATGCTGGTAGCTTCTGTGAATGTTTTATTGTAAAGGAAACCTTGTTCTATTTTTTAAAAATATTCTATTTTTCTATTCTATTATTATATATATATTATATATATATATATATATATATATATATATATATATATATATATATATATATATATATATATATATATATATATATATATATATATATATATATATATTTTTTTTTAAAAAATATTCTATTTTTCTATTCTATTATTATATATATTATATATATATATATATATATATATATATATATATATATATATATATATATATATATATATATATATATATATATATATATATATATATATATATATATATATATATATATATATATATATATATAATATATATATATAATAATAGAATAGAAAAATAGAATATTTGAATAAACAACAAGAACACAGAAGCAACTAGCGAACAAGTCTCTCTTAAAAACTATATACAATTTATAATAACTTTTTCTGTGACACAATTTGGTGATACATTTAAAGCCGGGACAACAAGAATTTACTGTCACCAAAAAAACTGTTTATTTGTTTCAAAAATGGATTTTTGAAATTTGAATTTAAAACGATAAAATAGATTTTATCGTTTTTTATCGGAGTTTGGAGATACCCCCACGCGCGGTAGATTTTCCAAATCCGATCAGTTTTCCAAAAATCCACATCTCGGGAAGTTTGGGTACAAATTGAACCTGTGAGAGCTCATTTTCTTCGTTACTTGGTCTACTTTGTTATAAACTCGGTCCAGAAAGCCCTTGCGATTACCCGTTTCTTTGGCGCCTTGATGTGTGGATATGTTCAAGCTGTTAATTAGCCCTCTTTCAAAATGGCATTCTCCTTCTTCCCTCTTTCAGTGCATGCATTCCAAGATGAATTCTTAAAAATTATTAAAGGTGAAAACCCCTGGATAGAGAAGATACGATACTTTTCAGATGGCGCTCCGACGCAATATAAAAACAAGCAAGAACGCTTCTCTTTAAGGTAATATTAAAAAGAGGGTAATCTATTTATTTCTGTAATCAGTTTTTTTAAGAAACCCGTAGGAGAGACAATATTCAAAAAAATCAACTATGCAGTGCATGACATTAAAAATAATATTTTTTTTCTCAAAAACGACAAAGTGTGTCACTGAATTTTTAAGGTAGTATTAAAAAGAGGGTAATCTATCTATTTCTGTCATCAGTTTTTTCCCCGTAGGAGAGACAATATTCAAAAAAATCAAGTATGCAGTGTATGACATATTAAAAATAATAATATTTTTCTCAAAAACGACAAATTGTGTCACTGATTTTTTTAGGCAGTATTAAAAAGAGGGTTATCTATCTATTTCTGTCATCAGTTTTTTTTTGAGAAAACCGGAGAGACAATATTCAAAAAATCAAGTATGCAGTGCATGACATATTAAAAATAATAATTTTTTTCTCAAAAACGACAAACTGTGTCACTCTGAATTTTTTAGGTAGTATTAACAGGAGGGTAATCTATCTATTTCTATAATCAGTTTTTTTGAGAAACCCGTAGGAGAGACAATATTCAAAAAAAGTATGCAATGCACATATTAAAAATAATATTTTTTTTCTCAAAAACGACAAACTGTGTCACTATGAATTTTTTATGTATTATTAAAAAGATGGTAATCTATTTATCTCTGCCAGCAGTTTTTTTGAGAAACCTGTAGGAGAGACAATAGGACCCGTAGGAGAGACAATACCATGGCACCATGCTAATGTGCCTATCATTGCTTAGCGTTCACATACAGCACCTAGAACTGTGACCTCAAACGGTCCTTCTTACGTAGATGCGTACTACACGTCAGTTTTTTAAAATATTGTGTTATTGCATGTACGACGTAAGTTCAACAATAACAGGTTTATTTCTTGATATTTTTTCAGCTGTATACTTAAAGAATAATTTTGACCAGTATTTAATTAAAATTAGTTGATATATATATGGAATAGAGTACTAATTTTGATATCTTCTTTTTTTCATAGTATATCCCCATCATATATTTAAATACATCATTCCCTCACCCTATTTCTAATCACACCACCATAACTTTAAATTAGTTTTTTTCTTTTCTTTTGTTAATGAAATAAAAAAACCTCGACTGCAGTTAAAATTATATACCTATAATGCTTATTAATGTGTAAAAAACAAAATTTAATTTTTTTAATTAATACAGTTAAAAAAACAAACGTATAACTGTTTCTATATAATTACACCATTCCCTCAACCTGATCTATATAGTACTACATATTTTTCTTAGATGTCGCTAATGTCTACCAGACCAACGCGTCTGAAGCAGAGTTATTTAGTGTACATATACTAGTTAGTGACGCCCCAGTTGTTCTTTTGAATAATTTTTTAAATAAGTTTAAATAACTAAATTGAATCTATAATCTCTAATTTTTTATATAGAATCTATATAACAATATTAAACACGCAGCCACAAGCACAGCTTACATCAATGCAACATATATTCAACCAGGGATATCATATACGCAAGCAGTTAACAACAACAAGATAAAAAGTAATCCAGCAATACCAATTATCAATCAACCTGTCAACAATATGAGCAAACTCGAAGAAATGATGCGTAAGCCCATGGAGCAAATGGGTACAATGCTCAACTTACTTACCACCGTCGCGTCGCCTCGTCGGCAAATTAGCTTAATGGCAGAACATTTTAAATACAAAATAGCTATCTGGAATGCCAATGGCCTTCAGCAACATGCCCAAGAACACTACACAGACAAGCACTACTTGCGAATTCCTAAATACAAATTATACCATACAAATCACCCAAGTGACAAAGCACATGCAGGAGCTGCCATTATCATTCGAGACCGTATAAAACATTATGAAAGACAGGGGCGTGTGGTTCATAGAAGCAAGGGAAGCATTTCTTCCATTAAAGTACATACTTAAATTTATTGTATATTAAATTGTATTATTTAAAACCCGATTTTGTTACTGGATAAAAACTAGAATTAGTTTAATTATTATAATTTTTAAATAGCAATCTCACATATATGTCTCGACAACGTATGACAAGGGTGTCATGTCCGAGTAAACGCGACCACGAAAAAAAGTGTCAGATATAAATAATATATGCAATTATTTCAGTTAAATATACAAAGAGCGATTGATAAAAATAGAATCAAAAAGACTATTTATGAAACTTTAAATACGTAGTTTCTTTTAACAATCGGATACGGCATTTGTTTTAAAAAAATCACTAACTATAATCATTTAAATTCGGCTGTGTAATATTTTAAACAAAATTTAATTTGAAATTAGCAGGCTCGTTTAATTGCTATTGTTCTATATGGAACAACCGATGTTACTAATTTAATTCAACTATCTGTAGTAATACGCAACGCCGAAAAAGGATCAAAATTGGGTTAGACTACAAATAGGTAGGTTTCTAAGAATTGCTTCCCTTATTTGAAATGTCACCGCATGTCACTGATGAAAGTATTGAAGAAGAGCATGAACCAATATGCCATCTACTGCCCCCTAAACACCTTAACAAAAAGGTGCACAGGCAGAGAATTATTCAGAGCAATGAAAGAAAATAATTTGCAATACTTATCTACTGGTGAACCAACGTATTGGCCGACAGACAGAAAAAAATGATGCAATACACTTCTGCATTACAAAAGGAATTGACACTAAAAAATGTAAGGCCGAAACCTGCTTAAACGTCAGAAATTAGACTTGATACAAGAACAGAACCAAGGCATTCAAGAATATTTGAAAAGTTTTTCGCCAACAGAAGCCACGGAATCCTCCCTTTGAAAAGCCACCAAAAAGCTAAAAAGACTCGATACATCCTCCAATCAAAAATATGGACAATACCTGGGCCAGAAACGATAAAAATAGGCAACCTTCTCGAAATATCTAGAAAATGTATTTAAACCCTTTCTTACAGTGCTACTCACCGACGAGAAAAATGAGATAACGGGTTTCTTAGATGTCCCATTTCAAATGGAATTATTTCACTGTAAATTCAAAATTACAGAAATAAAACAGGTCATAATGAAAGAAACAAACATTAAAAAAGCACCAGGATTTGATCTCATTTCTGGTAAAATCTTACAGTCAAGAAACACGGCTAATTATGGAATCAATTTATATTCAAAAAAATGCATGAACAGAACACATTCTACAATCTAAAATTTGTTAATATAAAACTATTAAATAAATTAACAAAAAACAATCTCTCTATATATAAACTTATATACGTACATACATACCTACTTACTATAAATATACATCTACATAATATTAACATATCTAAAATTAGAGTAATAATAACATAAAATAGCCTCTTCGTAGGGTTTCCTGACTGTTCGTCCCTATGATACTAATCGAACAGTCTAGTAACCTTAAAAAATAATTATAATTGTCATTTTTGCCTATGTCAAATAAGTCATATATAAAATCTTTTGAAAAAGGCTCGAAATGTCGTTTTATTGTATATATTTAATAAATTTAAATCAAGTTCCGAATTTATTAATATTTTTAAAACTACTTTAGATATTTAAATGAAATTTGGAACCTTTGAATAGGTAATCTAGATACATATTTTTACGTAAAAAATATTATTTTTCTTCCACCAGTGGCGTGCGAACGGACAGATCTTTTAATGGAAATTTTAATGAAAAGAATGGTACGTCAATGTTCAATCTACTAGGCTTCTGGAGAATCTGGAGAATTTAATGGTTACAAAAATGTATAAATAAAGCAATAATTAACCATGCTAGATATTAATTATCAGAGATATTAATTATTGTAGACATAGGTACACTGACGGTTACATTGCTTATGTATTTATTTAGTTTTGAATCATTTTTTTCCTACTTACTTCATCTATATATGTTTTCTTAATATGTTTAAACCCTTTAGAGTGTGTGGCAGCAAGAATTTCGCGTGTACTCTCGTTATATGTCAGTCCCTCTTTGAGGTTACATATCTCACGGTGCGGTCCATTTCATCCTTACAACAACATACCATTTATCTATTACCGAAAGTATAAGTAAACATTTTTACTGATGTGTGTGTAAACGGCGTTAGTAATGCAAACAGTCGCACTCCTCTCAAATGTTATTGTAGAACGGAAAGAAATGATATGTTTTCTACCTTAACCTTTTCCCTGGCTTCTAATGTAATCTTCCAAATTATATAATAACAGTATCCTCTACTGCTGTTTACAATATATGCTTTTTATATTTGTATTAATTTTTTCCAATAAATTAATAAATATACGAAATATTTATAATAATAAATAAGACAATATATTTAGAACTATATAATAATAACTAAGACAATCTATTTATTTTAATTATTAATAAATAGTTATCGTTATTATTTTTGGTATCCCTTATTAAATTTCCAGTAACGGGTTGGTTAGTTGGGAGATCCGAAATGATCAGCTTTATCTATTCGGAATTTCAAGTACTACCTAGATATGCATCGAGCATTTGATACACTTGTTAATATTCATACTACTTTAGAGAACAATCGGCTGCATGGTTGAAACTGCCATATGGATTAATGACAATTACAGGTAAACCGTTCATATTTAATCGAGTGGTTGTTGGGTACCCAGATATAATATTAGTCTCTAAAATGGATATAAATGAAGACAAATTAGCACCAACATTATCATGCATATTGAAATGATAGCAGTGTGCACTATAATACAAATATGGGGATACGTTGCCTTCTTATTTGTGTACGAATACAATGCCTGTGCAGCATCTATTGTAAGTAAGTATCTTCTTAAATTTTTTGACAAACAGTGCTTTTATTGATCCGGAACTTGGGGATCAAGAAGACAACATGGAGATGTGTTTATGAAAATGATGCGATGCGGTTCTCCGCAGCTTGCGGTGGTGTCATCGCCAGTAGTCAGTAGTAGACATGTCGTCGGTTTGAGCGTCGGTCGACCCTCTAAACAACTGGTAATCAAAGGAATGCCAACTTTATTAAGAAACACCACTTTATTAAGATTTAGCTTCCAGCCCCTAACTTTGCATAACAAACCGAACTTAGTTCAATTACGCCATATTATTATAAATTCCATTATTACTGGTATTTAGCTCATAAACTGGAGTTCTAAAAACCTAAGTATTCCATATACATACCAACGTCGCTTTTTAATACAACGTTTCATCCTACCAAGTTTCGAAATTGCAATTTTCTTAATAGGTTTCGATAGGGCGGGCGCAAACAAAAAATTATCTTATTGATGGTGACGACACAAAAATTCTCATATTGCAAATGCCTTCGCCAAGCATTTGAAGAATGTTATGGACCGTTTTAATACAATAAAAATCAGGACAGGCGAAAGGCTATTATCTATTTACCTATTTATCATTTATATTTTTTAAATAATTATACATTATGTAAATTATATAATTATATCAATATATATATATATATATATATATATATATATATATATATATATATATATATATATATATATATATATATATATATATATATATATATATATATATATATATATATATATATATATATATATATATATATATATATATATATATATATATATATATATATATATATATATATATATATATATATATATATATATATATATATATATATATATATATATATATATATATATATATATATATATATATATATATATATATATATATATATATATATATATATATATATATATATATATATATATATATATATATATATATATATATATATATATATATATATATATATATATATATATATATATATATATATATATATATATATATAAATCTAGTTTTGTGACAAATGTCATTTTGGGGCGGTGAACTGGACGCGTGAACGCGTGAATTGCGTAGGTGTCTTCATTTTTAGGAAAAGTTTAAGTGGTTTCCTTATTTAATAACGTACTGTAATACGCTCCGATAGTGGGAATTTTAAGGAAATTACTGTTCTGTGTTTGTTGTATTGATAATCAACACGTACAGCAGTAGCTATATCAAATAACTTTAACAAATGAAGGTATGCCATCTTTTTGATACCGCGTGCCCATGTTCTATATTTGCCTTTTTATGTGTTCTTACTTACATTAGTCCCTAGTGACGATTGAGAAGCATCTCGCCTAGGCTACACTTTAGAACCAGCTTACCATTGCAGCTATATTCACTAAACCTCATAGTTTATACCTCTAAGTACGAAAATAATTATTCGTTCTTCGAGGGCTTCTTTTCTTTGCTTTACTCCACTTCGTGTCTTTTTCTTTCGAGGCGTCGAGTCTACACTTCGTAGTTTTTTACTTAAACCCTGCACCCTGAACTGTGATATCTACCTGAACGTCGAGGTCTTACATTTCACGCGAAGCACCTAGCTTGAACATCGTGACCATATACATCCTAGGACTGCAGGAAAGACATAAACTTGGTATATGATCCAGTCGTTGAAGCGTTGGACTGGCCTTCAGCTGCTGTGAAACCTAGCCGTTACTCAAACGTAGACTTGGATGCTGGAGAGGATCACCGTACCAGGATACCTACTTCTATAAACTTTCAGATAAGCGTAGATTAAGTATATTACGCCACATCTTTTTTTGGTTAAAGTAACTTATTTTGTGTTGGTGTGAGCCCCATGTTTAATGATTCTGAGCCCTAGGCTACATTTAATTATTTTCACCTTACGTAACCTTGATATGTACCTAAATATTTCCGTTACCTTGGTAACATGTTTATATGTATTTATATTTAATTTAGGCACAGCGCCTTGCTATTTAATATTGTTGTTATATGTATTACTGTGAAGTGTATTTACCGATTTAAACGCTATGCAATTTTTGACTTTTAAATTCCTAAAGTAAAATAAATTCTAGTATATTGTGTTCTTTTTTTATTCGCCAAAATGACTACAGAATTCTGAAGGTAAGTTAAATACCCAGTATACTTGGGAACAATCTGACTTGGTTGGGTAACGGTCAGTGGCAACCACTGGATTTGTAGCTTCGCTACCTAGTAGGAACCTACTAATTTACATCTTTTTTTATTGAGCAGAGCCAGCTAAGGGAAACTTTTATTGCCCACTTTTAATCGCTATTAAATTGTACTCAGGAGGGTAATAAAGCACATTCCTACAATATGGTAGTATACAGAGTCACAAGTCACAAATTAAAACATCTATATTAATTGAAACATTTAAAACTATTGCAAAGCAATTAAAAATTAACAGTCATACCATGATTCAATTACTTTGCAATGGTTTTAAATAATGTTTAATTAACCCGGATGCTTTATTTTGTCACTCTATGTACTACTATACAGTAGGAATGTGCTTCGTTTTTCAAATGATGTTACCCTTTTTACATAATCTCACGTTAGTAAGTACTTTTTATATCTTAATAATACTTAGTTAATACTATTGTCCTATTTTAGATGTCTTGAGAAAGTAAATGAATATTTCCGAAAGCTTGACAATACCAGAGAGTTTTCCTTGCCTAGGCAAATTTGCGTTATTGACTGCATCCTCAATGTCTTATGTTTTCGTCTTAACTAGTCAGTCACTACTGGATAGGGCTGGAACCTTTGATGTAACTATAACACTCGGAGTAATTTCCACAAACACCAAAACACTTTCACTTCGCTCGACGCGCGTTTCGCCAACCAAGTTGGCATCATCCGGAGACGATTAAAACTGGTTTAAACAGTTAATCGTAATTAAAACAGTTTTAATCGTCTCCGGATGATGCCAACTTGGTTGGCGAAACGCGCGTCGAGCGAAGTGAAAGTGTTTTGGTGTTTGTGGAAACTACTCCGAGTGTTATAGTCAGTCACGACTACCGTACATTGCGTTGACTTGTATCTTTGTCGGTACTTTAGCCAGATGTTCTGTTGGCATTATGAAACTTTGCTCTAATTAGGCTGACCGGTGTTAGGTTGTTCTTCTCCTCGTTGGTTTTGGCATATGGTGTAGGTATTAAGGATGCTGGTTATTTGCATTAATTATAGTTGTTATTATTTACACGAGCTTTATAAGCAGGGGGCTGAGAAGCATTTTTAATACTCCTTAGTCTATATTAGTGTTAGTATTGGTGTTAATTTTTGGGATCTTTTTGTTTTTTATGTATTTTATGTATGTTTTGGTTGTTTTCGTTTCTATTTTGTTATACCTCTTTTATTTGGTTTATTTCTATCTTGGTCTATTTTTATATGTTTGTTTTTGGATTTTATTCTTTGCTATTCATATTTGTTTTGTGAAAAGAAATCTTGGGTTAGCAATTCATTACATAGAGAAATAAGCAAATATATGGATAATAAGGAAGACACACCATGTCATACCATGACATATATCTGGACATATATCTTCATATATATTTCTTCGGTCCGTGTGTTGAAATTAAACTCGTAAATGGCTGGACTGATTTTTATTTAATTTTGTGTGTATAATTAAGTTGATTGATGAATGTTTTTTAGCTTCAGTATTTGATCCGATGAAACATATTTTTTTAATTATTTTAGATATCTTGTTGTGACCGGTGCATTCGCCATTTAGTAGACAAATAAAGCTAAAGTTCTGTTTACTGATTTCCGGTTGACTATTCGGTAATGAAACTAACTGTCGTATATAATTAAGTAAATTACCTCATTTTAACTCACAGTTACTTACAATTACAATTAACTTAACCTACAAATTTAAATTGTCAGTTTTTAAGTATTAAATAATATTAGTTTTCATCCCATCTGAGGCTTTCGATAGAACGCTGAAATATCTCAATAATACTACCAGACTTTTCGGTGGTGCTCTACTGGTACTGTCCGATTTCAGATAGAACCGACTTACTGACACTTCGCCATATTTATGATTATTTCTAACATGCGTTAATTTTGTCCGCATATGTAGCATATGGAATGACCACCATCATTACATGTGATACATATACAGACAAAATTAACGCATGTTAGAAAGGATCATAACTATGGCGAAGTGTCAGTAAATTACGCCTTACCTTATCTGAATTTAACAAAAGAAGGCTTACCATGAAGGAGTATTTATCCCGATTCAATTGTTTTGTAAACAACTTTAATTTAATTTCTGTGTTCAAAGAGTTCAAGGATAGGGAGCTCTCGGTATTCAAAGAAGTGTCGTATTCAGTCCGTTTTCTTAAAAAAATAAATGCAACTCTATAGATTTCTTTACTGTGTTTAATAACCCATTAATTAAAGAAAATAAAAAAGGAAACAGAAAGTCGAGATATCTTTCAGTTTCAAAATTATGGCAAAAATAGTAGAGGAGTGTCAGAGGGTCTTTCATTTAATTCTCTAAAACAAATTAATTTCCTCTAACTCTAATATCAATAATAAATCGTAGTAATATAATATATATAGGGTAGTTTAATAGAAAATGCCATAAGTGAAAGTGAAAATATAATCATCTAATTTGCGTAATATATAATAATATAAAAACATAACAGCCGTTGATATGTAAGAAGGTTTACATCAAATCTGAATCCAAGTGCATAAACTGACATTAATGAGAAAATTGATTTAATTTTATATGCATTTTCACACAGCGAATTCTTTAAAGGTATATGCCCGGTAAAAAGGGACTTGCTCTTTTAAATTATGGGTAAAAGTGGAGATGCTTCCTGTAGGACTATATGTGTATATTATGTCTGTTGAAACGAAAGCGGTGTATTTCGGGTTTTTATTTTACGTGTGTATGCTTTTGGATTGGCAAGGAACATGGGTAGAAGGTTAATTAGTTAGGTAGTTGACCCGATATTTAGGTTAAGCAGCTTTGGCAGGCTACTACGATCTTGCGTCGCGTCGCCGTCGTAGAGAATTTGTTTTGCTTTTTTGATTATAACAAGAAGAGCTTAATTACTGTGACGTGGTGGGATATACTGCATTCAGGTAGAGGGGCACCGATATTATAATTTTCCGGTGTTTTGGGAACTACGAGCCTTGGAGTTAGGCGAGCGGAGGAAAAACTTAGACACGAAAAGTTTTCCGGTTCGACTAGAGCCAGTTTTACCGGTTCGTTGCCTAAGAGGAAAAGTTTAGTTTAATTTTGTTTTGGTTTGACGTTAAGCTTACCTCCTGTCACTTTCATCCTGACTGTTGTTTGGTGCCGCGTTGTTCCCAACAATATTTGCTTTACTCCTATTTTAAAGTTATTACATAGTTTCGCATTTCTTCCAAAACTTACCGGGCATCCACAGAGACGAACGACTCTTCTTCGACATGTCATACATCTACCTGAACATTAATTTTCACTGTCTCCCATCGTTTCAATTGTCTCCTTTAAATTAATATTATATATACTCGTACCTATTTTACACATTATTGATTATGATTTGTAAATTCATATGCGCAAGTATTGGGTAAATATAGGTAGCAACCTGACAATAATTACCTAATTTCTTATTTTCAGAACGATTTGCTATTATATTGAAACCTATAAATGGCGAGGCAACTTAATTAATTTAAATTTATAACTTCATTATCATTCATGCTACATACTCGATATCGCCTATTAGGTATGTATGTATTATAATGAAATTAACATAGCACACAGAGACACAGTAAATATTAAGTCTCGTATGCATCATATCCCACTTTGTAAGCAGATATATTTATTTTCCCGTGTTTATGTGTACACATTATTTTTATAGGTAAATAGTAACAGTCTTAACTGACTCAATTTCAAGGAGGGATCTATATTATGTAAAGGAAATGGGAATGGATGCACACAATTTTATTCTTAGATTTTGAACCCCTACATTTTTAGAGGGTTTATGCTTGTCTGGTTGGGTGAACGCGACGCACCTCATGTTTCCATTATATGTACGATATTTCATGTAATAAAAATATATTTCTCTTATTGCCTATGGCTCGGTGTTGGGTGCTCTGTATTGTTTCAAATCTTCACCGGTCCATTTCGGTTTATTAATATTCAACTCCCTATAATAGATAGAGGCATTTTATCATTGTATTCTACCTCTTTGCACATATACCTACTTGTGCTATAAATAGTGACAATTATTTACTGCAGTTTATTGTCATGTGTTGTCATGTGTCATCATATATTGTCAAGGCGGTCGTTTATACCGGAGGGAGTGGTATAAGGCTCGGTGGTGAAGCGCCATGCTAAATTTTAATTTTTTTTAATTTCAATTTATTCATTTCGATTCCCAATTACAATTAATTTACAATTTTTTTTGAAAAACCACTGAGATCACTATTTTAGTTAAATCAAATATTTTTCTAGTTCGAATTATTTGGGTGTTCTTCTATGTTCTACTTAAAGTAGGGACCGTACCCGAATATCATTATAGCACCGGTAATCTTTGTATGAGACCAAGACATTGCATTGCCGTAGCATTGGCGCATCCGGCAAAATTGTAAAAAAAAATCACACTGTCTATGGGTTGTATTTATCTTATTTTCTTTATTACCACATTTAACTAAAAACACTATGTAAATCTAAAATTGCGCTCAATTCGATAATGTGTTCTATACATTTTTAGCTACGTGGTATAATAAGAAATACACTCAATAATAAAAAAACGCCACTAAAATTTTGGCCAAGTTTGCTTCTTCGTGGCTTTTTTTAATTTTGAATCCAATTTCTACGAATTTTTTAACAGTTTGTAGATAATTTTCTTGAGAATATACAGCATATTCTAACGAACACTTCTCCGTTTACATGGTGTTATACAGGGGTACATCAAAATACTGTTTTTGTCGTTAGTTCAAAAGCCCTGTGGAAAATTACAGGCACTGAATATTTTAACTATTTGCTGTAAAGTTGCAAGTATTCCTAACATTCAGGTTTTTTATTCATCCAATTATATTTTTTATTCTAGGAGCTGCAAAAAAAAAACGATTATCATTTTGCAGTATTTTGTATTGAAACCTTAACAAACAAGAACGAAATTAATTTTTTTCTACAAGTTTTAGGATTGTGTATGCCCATCTCTATAGCAACAATGATAGCGCATAGTCTCCGTGTTATCGTATGAATAAGATTAGTTACGTTTTCTTGAGAAATTGCGTGATACTCTCCCCTCAGTGATAATCTAAGCTCTGCAAAGTTAGATACACAGGACGACGACGAACGGCTATTTTTAGATCATCCCACAAATGCTCGATAGGGTTAGATCCGGGTGTGCAAATAAAAAAAATATTTTATTCGTTTTTTTAAGGTTTCAATAAAAGATACTCTAAAATTATCATCGTTTTCTTTAAAAATATGTAGCGCCTACAACAAAGGAGATAATGAGATGATTCAAAAACAAAATATTAGGAACACATGCTGCTTTACATTCAAAAAAATTAAATAGTTTTTAATAATTAAAAAAAAATTTAAAAAATATTCAACGCATGTAATTGTTTTGAACTTACGACAGAAAACAACATTTTGATTTACCCCTGTATAACGCCATTTAACCAGAGGAATGTTATTAAAACAATGCTGTATAATCTAAATAAAATTATCGATAAACTGTTGAAAATATTATACAAATCGCATTGAAAATTAAAAAGTTATGAAGAATCAAACTTCGCCAAAATTTTACAGTGGCAATTTTTTTTACCGGTGAGTGTATATAAGTACGACTGATACTGTTTATATAGGGAAGTATGATTTAGTGAAACTTAGGTACAACTTGTGTTATTGTGAGGATCATCGCTAAAGTGGCCGAGCTATTATTTTTGAATCATTTGATCGTTTGCTTGGTGGTAAAATAATTTTAGGACGCGGACAATTTGTGCAGCGGTTGTAAAATATATTTATTGAATGGACAGCAGCTGTTCGAGCACACAGTAGTAATTTAACGATGTGTAGAAATATCATTTATTGTTAGTTTCTGATACAATCGTGTTTATGGATAGGGCTAGATGACAATCGTTGCACACAGTAGGCCATGCATATTTATCGTATCAATACCAGACATATACACACGCATACTCAAATATATTTGACCCTGCTACATTGGCGAACATTTGTCAACAAGAACGGTTGGTCAAATGCGGGTTGTCCAGTCGATACGTCATCGTGGCAATCACACCCCAAGCGCCAATCATTCCCACGGTTCGAAATTGAAAAAGCGCGAGTCACGTCGGCAATAAAGCGAAGCGCTGGGCCATGCGTCGCGTGCGTTTATCACGATAACTCTAAGGTCAAGCATTGCTCTGTTACATTCTATGCCTTCGCCGGCTCGCTTCTGCATGATGCCCCGAATCATATCCTCAATAGATTAACTTTCCCATTCGGAAGCAGCACTTTTTCCTCTATAGAACAACCGCTTGAATTTTATTCATTCATTCATTCATTCGAGACAGATTTACCCCATTAATATAGAAAAGCATACTCTTGAATTTTAATAGCTCTACTCAGAGTAATGGACTGTGATTATTTTAAATAAATCATTCTCCTATAACACTTACCTAATCTTAACATTTCCAACTCTACGCAACATCAGTTCAACATTTTTTTGAGACACCAAGATTACGAGCGTTAAAATTATACCAATCTGTCAGCAACGTTTATCAACTATTTTCCCCTGCATAATAAACAATCTAGGAGAAGCTACAAAAGTCGACTTTTTATTTTGCCCTTTATAACCATGACGTAAATATATGCCAGTTATCCCTTTGCATCACCCTTTTATAAAGCAGTAGATATTTCTGACCCCCGTTTTCACCCTTCACACTAACTAACTAAAACAGTAAGAGTCATGCGACACAATATTACAAATGAATTAATGGTGGTATGTCGGTCATGTTTCAAAAATATGGCAACATAATACAGGTTGATATACAGCGTGTCCATTTAATATCCCTTCTTCGGTTACATCTTTAATCCCCCCGGATAAAAATATGAGCGCCAATGGATATTTAATAAGTATTATATTACACTAGGGTCACTAGACAAACTATAAGAATGGAAATTAGGCGATTTGAAATTTGTAGCATATCGCCGTCACTTATGGCACGTAGTTTACGACCAAAAAGTAGTAAAGTATATTTTTCCGTTCATAAAGAATTATTATCAATGATGAGGAATTATGGGCTCTAATAAAAAGCGCACGCCTATGAGTCTATCAAACATATGACGTCATACAGCATGGGCGATGACACACCATGATATTTTTACATTATGATTGACCCCACCAAAAACTACCGGGCTGTCATTTAATCCAGAAACCAAAGATATTCATATACATATACATAGAAGATGAAAGCCGTCATTCAAAACTGTGACGAATTGAAACTGCGCAGGTCGTCACGGAGTTTGCGCAATGCAACAGGAACAGGACCGACTCGTGTGAATAACCAGGGCCAACTCTAAACATTTTAGACCCCCTATTAAATCAAATAACACTATATGCAACACAGTTGACACAATGAATAGCCGGTTTGGTGGTTCATTATTATAAGATCAAATCAAATACATAGCATACTTGATAATGCCCTTACCGGCATATCTAGTTATTACGAATAATATAGTTAATAAATACTGAATACTGACTTGGCAAAATTGGAAAGTAGATATTGAAATAGTAGATATACCATATATATAGCAGATATGCGATTTTGAATAAGTGTTGAACATACTTTATATTCAAATACTTACCCAGCAAAATTCTCTATGAAATGTCCATTCATAGATTTCATGGTCAAGTCATAGGCGTGCCTGAAGTTTTTCAATGCAGTTATGTCACGTGTGTTTCGGGATTAAATGAAAGCCCGGTACACTGAGCACTGCGTGTCATTTATGGCCAAATTTATAGACTATGGCCAACACATATGTCGAAATACTTACAAGACAACGGCATGAATGCCGTTCCAGAATGTAAAATTTTGATTTACTTAAAAAATTGTTAATATTGTAAATAAAGTTATCAGAAAAACAATGTTTGTTGATTATTTCACACAAAAAAATTGGTAACGGGTCGATTTAGTTTGGGGATTGGGCCGATCAGACCAAAAGCCCGGGCCGGAATATCTTCCCAATCTGGCGCTATGTCCAAACCTAAATTTTTATCTCCTCAAGGGCGACGTTGCCAGATTACGTTATTTTGAATATTATTGTAGTCATTATCCACAGTTCATTTAAGATTCGACATCTACTCCATCAACTCTTTAGAGATTTAGGTGCAATTTTAAAAAAAATTGAAAACAAAATAGGCAACAAAACAAAATAGTTTTTCAAATATCCATATTTTCAAATCAATGTTTTGCAATTTCTTTAAATAGAAATATATATTTTATGATGGAATTAATGGATAATTTAATTCCCATTATTTTGTTACCACTAAGTCTACATTTATCTCTAGTGGTTTTTAAGATTCAATTTAAATAGAGGACGCGACGCGACGCTTAGAATATTTCTCCTTCACAGGATATTATTTTTTAGCTTATTTAAAAAAAAGCTTTACCTTACATAAAGTTTGTCTGCACATAAAACTAATAGTCATTTACATCTCAGTTACGTTCGTAAAAAACTTTTTTTATTAGGTAATTTTATTTTTTTATTTAAACCAAATGGCAATGAAACTTTTTTTGTAAAATCTTTGTGCGTTCGACCATGAATTTATTAGCATATAAAATTTTTAATCCATACAACATATTCAGTCAACTGACTGCATTTGATTTTATGATAAGGACTTTTTTCCACTGGATGCATAATCAACGTGTGGAAAGTATGCAAATGTACTCTACTACTCAAAAAAAGCTATTTTATAATTTAAATATAGTCTAGGGCTAATGCAAAAAGTTTCCAAGTACCAGCAGCAGTTCTTTTAACTGAAAATTAAACATTGTTATCCGATTAATTTTCTAAATAAATCTTGAGGTGGAAATTTCAAATCGATCTCAACGTGCTCTGAATTATCTATTTGTTATTTTCTTGGTCCACTGTGTATTATAGGTTCGAGGGAGAGCGGATGATGTGGATTTATATATAACATAGGCGCCTTCGAGAGACTGGCCCGTATAAATTTATATGTGCTGGTTGTGAAAACTATTTATCGGGTGTCAAAAAGATATCCAATTTTAGAGACAGAGGGTGAGGCATGAAGGGCAATGGGAATGGCGATGGAGATGACGACGAGTAGAGATATGACACGGGACGTTGAAATCGACGAAGGCCAATAACTCGAGCCGTCGTCACGGGGCCATCTCGCGTAATCCACTTGGGTCCGACACTTCTAGAATCTCTACTTTTTGCGATAACGTCAGTTGTAATTTAGTAGCTGCTTTGATTGCTATTTATGGCACTGGACTTAGTAGTTTTTCAATAAACTCGTGTACGCGTTTATAAATCGTGTCACACATACTTATTTCATTTTCTTGTCGGGCCGTAACTTTTAATTTTAAATACCAACTGCCAACGACATAATATTATCTTATGTGTTATCACTAATGATAATAATAAATCTGATGTAATATCACTGACAAATGGAATATTATCACCAATAAAATATAAAGTAGATAAAACGATTAATTTAACCATTTAAAAACTTATTTTAAGTTTCTGAATATCCGTAACTCATTTTATTGCACTAAATTATTAAATAATTCAATATGTTTATAAGATCTACCTTTTAAGAATATACGTGATTATCTTTTAGCTAGCTATATACAGGGATTTCACGAAAAGTTACCCATTAAACGTATCTCGAATTTGATTTTGAAAATTTGGTGACGTACATTTTGGCAAATAGTCTATTTTTCTAAAATATTTTCACATTTCTAGCATTTTCGGTTATACCGGAAGTTGACACTAACTTCGTTATTTTAAATAGGACACCCTATATATTTTACTTTGTTAATATAACTATATTCATATTTTCAGTTGTTTCCGAGATATTCAGTCTTTTTTTTCATTCGAAAGGTGAGATTTAAATCCGTTTATTTCTAAAACATGTCAACGGATAATTTTTTGACAGCTTACTGTAGGTTTGATGAGCTTTCCAATGCCAACCAATTTTTTTCTGAAACAAGACATTTTTTTATAAAAACTAAACTTTAATTTTTTTTAAATGGCAACACATTTTTTTTAATCTCTGCATTCCTTGTAAAAAATACAACATATATTTTATCTATCTAAAACCATTTAAAACCATTATGAGAAAATTAGTCTAATAATTTAGAAATTTAACCGTTCTCACGTTATTTGTCTATTTCATTAGTTTTTGAATATTTTTTTATATAAGGGATCTAACTGTCCCTTTTTATATTCTCACCTTCATTGTCTCGACTATTACATTTGGTTCTTAATATACATTGTGTATGTTAAAACTATATTTTTATATATATGCATCCACTGTTTTACTGTTTAACGTCAGTACACAACAAAATCAAATAAGATCCCAAGTAAGTAACGTAATTAGAAACTATAAAAATAAACCAAAAAAAATTTAACCAAGTTAACAAAATATTACAAAAACAACATAATATAACAAATATCAGACATAATCCACAATTAATGATCTTAAACCCAGAAAAAAGTAACAAAACCGTAATGCAAAACCAGACACATTATGACACATTATGAAAACAGATTATGAAACCACATACAAAAAAATTTAAAAAATATCCAAATTTATCCACAAAACAAAAATACCAGGCACATATAAACTTATCTCCCTATATGTTGTCTCCATATGTACAAATATTCCCATTAATTTGACAAAACAAATTATTAAAAACAAATGGAATATAATAAAAAAATTGATATACTCGATAATTGATGATACTCGAAGTATCTTGATGGAGACCTTGGAGGTTAACTATCTTACCAAATTAGGCATTTATTGTCATGCCCAAATAAAATTGATGTGCTATGAGAGAACTAACTGCAGGTAAAATTTGCCAACTTGCCTCTGGAGATATCGAAAACGGTCCCAGAAATATTAAAAAAATATTTGTGTGCGAATTATTGAACTGGTGACATTAATACTTAATAAGTGTTTAAAATAAATAGCAAAAAATATATGATTAGGCATTCTGGTGATTGTTTTGCAAGTGTTAAGACGTGTATTACCGTCTTTAACTATTACCGTGTCTAACTATTACCGAATAAATAATTTATTGTTTTTGGTTTAATTGAAACAAATATTTTATCTCCATTTTTACAATACACATCGTACAATGTCAATGACGAATAATGGAATAACTGACTCTCATCTGTTTTCCTAATTACGTTTCGTAATCGGCGCCAACCACAACCAATAATACTTCGTCAGCACATACTGAAGTTATTTAAACACAACCATTACTTGAATATACAATGTGTATTAAAATTTATATAATTTATAAAACCGAATCATGTAATCTTCAATATCGGACACTAGTCGATTTTGAGGGCGATCACAAGTGCAACAATAACAATTCTCCACATCTCCTTTTGAAAATAAGTTTCTCCTAGCGACTATTTCAATTGGGCATAATAAATGCTTCATTTTCAGCGTATGATCATCCTAAACTTCTACCA
>CAXKVY010006529.1:0-13497 GCA_964058915.1 Tetropium fuscum | reverse complement strand
TTAATAACACCGTTTCATCTAAAATGTTGCATCTTGGTTGCTGAAGGGGCTAGAGAGGTGATTCAAAAATAGAATATTGAAAAAAGGATGGTAAACACCGTGACCAACTTAAGAATTCAATACAAATAAAATTTCACTCCACAGCGACAATCAAATTTCGTGTCAAAATCATAATCGGTTTTCAAAGGCTGTACATATTAAAAAATACATTTTTTACGGAAAGCCAATTACAAAATAGTCATCCGCAAGAATCGCTCTCAAACAAAAAAAAATTATCAAAATCGATAGGCTGGTTTAAAAGTTATTGAACGTCAAATTAGGGACAAAATCTAGGTGCGCCACTTTTTATGTCCAATAGTTTATATATATATATATATATATATATATATATATATATATATATATATATATATATATATATATCTATATAATATATATATATATATATATATATATATATATATATATATATATATATATATATATATATATATATATATCTATATATATCTATATATATATATATATATATATATATATATATATATATATATATATATATATATATATATATATATCTATATATATATATATATATATATATATATATATATATATATATATATATATATATATATATATATATATATATATATATATATATATATATATATATATATATATATATATATATATATATATATATATATATATATATATATTAATTCATATGTCAATATACCAACAAATATTATAAACAATTACCTATAAGATTTTTTATGTAATAATGACATAAAATTCATGTGTGGAACAAAATTAGGAAATCTTAATTAACTGTAGGAAATTTATTTTACTGTATTTTACACACAAAAAAAGCAAATTTAATTTTCATTTATATTTTGTGTTTCGGAAACTTCATCTTCTTCTGGTCTCGGTCTTGCAGTCTTGGTCCTCGTCTTGCAAAAAAGCAAGAGTAAGACTATACTAGTCATTATACTAGCCAGACAAGACCAAAATCGAATGAACCAGATCAAGACCGAATGAACAAGATCTAGACCAAATCCACAATCCAAGAATTGTAATTGTAATCTTGCTACTGAGGTTATCAACAATGGTTTGGCTTCTTTATATGACATTTCACTAGTACATAATTTAAAATTAAATGCTAATAAGTCCGCGGTAATTTACTTCGGATCAAAGGAAAAACGCAAATCTGTAGGTCACTTGATCATTTGAACATTCTTTTAAATAGAGTACTACTTCCCGTTGTAGATGAATATAAAAACTTGGGCTTATGGATTGATTCTGATTTAAGGTTCACTAAGTATACTAGTCATTTATGTCAAACTTCATACAATACCCTCAAGAAGTTATTTGCACAAAATGATATTTTGGACAGTAAAATAAAACTACAATTATGTGAGAGTTTAATATTTTCTAAGTTGTCATATGCTGATACTATTTGATTTATGGACCTGCATTATGACTCTCCGATGCAAAACGACTTCAACTAGTGCAAAACGCATTCCTATGCTTTTCTACAGGGCTCCGCAAGTTTGATCGAGTGAACCTTAAATACACCGAAGTCGGATGGCTAAAATTAGATGAATTCCGATCACTTCTTCACTTCACTCACTCTTGACGCACAAAATCATCATTAGTCAAAATCCGTCATATTTAGACAGGAAAATGTCACGCTTTGACCAGAATAACATTCATACGCTAAAGCAAGATTTTCTGCAAATATCCAGGTACTCTTCTGCCATCTTTAAACATAGCTTTTCATACAACTCCAGCAAGTTATACAACAGTCTGCCTTATGAGTTTAGGCACTATACCTAAGTCAATTTAAAAACAAACCTCATGATTATGTATTTTTATTCTTAACTGCCTATTATAAAAGCATTTTGCATTGCTGGTAGGTTTATCTCTGCCTTCATCTTTACGCCTTTTTACGCATCGGATATCGCTTGTAATTTTATTTTGTAATTTTGAATTAAATATATATTTAATATATGTTACATATGTTAGTTGGAATTTGTTTTTTAGTATAATGTTGGATACTTTTAATTTTTTTTGTTTGTTATACCCACTTTCTTTGTCAATGGTTAAGTTGAAACCCAGCCTTAGGCTGACACTTCGCAAATTCATTCTGTCAATTCAACTTATCCAAATGCATAAAGATGATTTACTATTAAACAATAAAACAAGTGCGAGTTGGACTCGGCACGAAGTGTTCCGTACCATTCCGCACCATCTATAAAATCACAAGCTTTTAATTAATTTAGTCCGACCGGCGACTCCGGCATTTATTAGCATACAATAGCGAGGCTCATTAAATATTTATTTTATTCAGTATTTGTTGTTATAGCGGCAACAGAAATACATCATCTGTGAAGATTTCAACTGTCTAACTATCACGGTTCATGAGATACAGCCTGGTGACAGACGGACAGATGGACAGACGGATAGACGGACAACGGAGTCTTAGTAATAGGGTTCCGTTTTACACTTTGGTACAGAACCCTAAAAAAAAGACCGACAATGCAAGACCAAGACCTAATACGCAAAACTAAACTAAAAATTATAACTTCCGGTGGAGAGTATTTGGAATTGCCAGTTTTTCTTCACTAGAATTTAACACTGAGTATAAAAAAATGAAAAGAACATGACCAGTGTTTGAAACCTACCTACCTACCTAAGTGTTCCATTTGAAAACAATTACGACGGCCCTCGTTTTAGTAAAAGATCTAGTAAAATTGATAGAAATGAAACATCCAGAAAAATTTCGTTAGAATAGCTAGTAGTTAGAATAGTTAATAGTTAGAATTAAATTTTTAAAATAACTCATTATTTACGAAGAGAAAGGGGGGGGGGAGGAGTTAGATAATTCACCCTGTACAATGTACATATACAATAATTATTAAAACCTATATCACACTTTTTAGTGAAATTATTTCAATTTGTAAAAATAATTTTTTGTTAGTATCAGACTTTTTGTTGAATATTTTTAAATCTACTACCTACCTACTTATATACCTACTTATATAATTTTTATCTACTTACCTTTAGGAATTAATTGTATAGGAACTGCATTATTTGTTAATAGTTTTCGTCTCCTGCTTTTTCTCAAATATGTGTGGGAAAAATATACCCCGCAAAGAACTATTCTTCGATTCAGACACACGCAATATCCACAAAAAAATAAATGTATGGGCGGGTACTATAGGAAGTAGGATGATGGGGCCATATTTCTTTGAGGGAAATTTAACAGAAAACACTTATTTAGATTTTCTCCGCAACGACTTAACATCTGCACTTGCCGTATTGCTCCCAAATATTGACGATCCAGACGTTCCAGCCAATGAAATCTGGTATCAGCAATTATTCAGTAAATGTCCGTCAATATTTACACGAGGTATTCCCCAGACGGTGGATTGGTCGGAGGGGGCCTATGGAATGGGCTGCTCCATCGCCTTATTTAACACCATTGGATTTCTTCCTTTGGGGTTACTTGAAAAGCAAAGTTTGCTCTCCAAAACCGAGGACTCTGGAAGAACTGAAGGAACGAATACCGCACCACATAAGAGCAGTGTCTCCGATTGTTTTAAACAATGTGTGGGCGGAAACATTCAATCATTTAGAGTTGTGATAGAACTGTCGCAATTTTGAACATTTAATTTAGATTAATATTTATTCGCTGCGGGTCATTATCTCACACGCAGTCAGCGTACGGACAATACTAACATTGCGCACTTAGGAAATATTCTATTAACGAATTATCTAAATATTTCACATTTCATTTAACTCACCTATTTAACTAACATCTGATGTTAAACTCTTAAACAATTATATCGGAGTTATCTGCCTTTCAAAGTTACCTAGTTAGATGACTTATGTTTACTTTTAACCCCTTTCACTAGTAAAATGTCCGGAAAATTGGGTAACGTAGAATACGAATTCGCTAATCTAACTAATAGCACCTCGGTTATTTTGTTTGCAGACTCAATTATATCTATAGCTAAGGGCCGAAAGCAATTGCATGGAGAAAATTAATTATAAACTTTATTCGAGAGATCCCAGGCAGAAGACCGTTTACAAGATCATTAATATTAAATATTTGGTGTCTTTCTTATAAATGGAAGATACTGGCACACTCATTTATTTACAATACCCAAGCAAAAATGAAATAAATCATGGAATTAATGGAAAGAAAATACATCTTAGAATAAATTATAATTCAACGTAGGTATATACTTATCTTTACAAATGTACCTTCGAAATGGTAATAAATTAGCATGAACTTGAAATTTTTTGTTATTATTACCTACCTACTTTTTGTTACTTTCCCTTACAGCGCCCCCAAATTGAAAAAGTTACTGGAGAATTATTATTGAGGGATCAGCGAATAATTAATTATACATATTTACGCGGAAAATATTTCGCGCAGATTGACTCACCTATTATAATGACCCTCTTTTAATTATCCCACCTGACAATTATTGGCATCCAGGAATCATTTACGTTTGGTTTTCTAATTTTGCCTATCGGCTACTCAGTTTTGCCATCGGCTACTCAGTTTTGCCATAGGCTACTCGGTTTTGCCACGGTGGATGTAGGTAAGGATTTGTTGTTAAATATCGAGACTCTGTTAGCTCTGTTGAGAAAATTCGAGGTAGAGAAATCCCAGCTAGATAATTACTGAATTTTATTCTACTTTTATTTATACCTCTTATTAATTCAAGGAGTACGGGCAGTAATGGACCGCAGTAATAGTAACAGTAATAGAAAATAATAAATGACATCTGTTAGAACCCACAAATCGTGCTATTAGTGCACAAGGTCACCACCACAGCTGTCAGTGGACAGTGGGGTGTTTGGCCAGCTCAATGGAGAAGGGGAAGGTTGCTATGAACTTTGAAGAGTAACGATGTTAAATGGACAAGACAAATTTTTAATAACGGTCAATCACACTCAATTCTAATCCTGTGTCAGTAGTCTCAAAAAAAACTATCAAATATAGATCGACTGCATTAAAGAACTAGCTTTTAAGTTCTTTGCTATTCATATTTGTTTTGCGAAAAGAAATCTTGGATTTGTAGCAATTTATTACATCGAGAAATAAGCAAATAGATGAATAAGAAAAAAGACACACTTACCAGGTGCATATCTGGACATATATACGGAAATGGACCACTTTGAAGTTGTACAAGTTCTTTCACCTTCATTGGGGATCTTCAGAATGATATACGATTTGTTTTATTGATCATTTATACTTGAATTTAAAATATTCATACCTCAACACTTTCAGTGACATTTTATGATATTAGTTTTTGATGGAACTGCCATTCTTAGAAAACACAAACATATTCTACTATTTATATTTGTTCTATTTGAACATATTATATGCAAAAGCATTAGGCATACAGTTATCCAGAAGACGTTAAACTTTAAAATGCATAAAATCTTGTAGAATCGATTAAAACAACTACTTTTCCTAGCTATATGCTAGAAAATATTGAATTACATATACAATAGAATTCTGAAACATTTAAAGAGGGAGTGATACAGATATTGCTTGCTTAGTCAAAACTAAAATCATTTGTGCTGGATTGGTATTAATTGTTATTTCGAAAATTCGAAAAAATCCAATATTCACCCTGGAATATAGATATTTATTAGCTTTTGAGTTTTTTGCTATTCATATTTGTTTTGCAAAAAGAAATCTTGGGTTTGTAGGAAGTTATTACATAGAGAAATAAGCAAATATATGAATAATAAGGAAGACACACTTGTTGCATAAATGATCAATAAAACAAATCGTACAGCACTCTGAAGATACTCAATGAAGGTAAAAGAACTTGTACAACTTTTAAGTGGTTCGTTTCCGTATATATGTCCAGATATGATTTTATTTTGACATAACTGACATAGGTAAAAATTAAGGTTTTAATTAATTTTTAAGGTTACTAGACTGTTCGATTAATATCATAGGGAAGAGCAGTCAAGAATCCCTACGAACTTAGGCATATTTTATATTTTATTATTTACTAATTTCAGTTATGTTAATATTATATACTTAGATATTTATTTACAGTAAGGAGGTATATATGCAAGTATATAAATTTATATAGAGGTAATGTTTCTTATTAATCTATTAAATTGTGGATTGTAGAAAGATGTTCTGCATCTTTCTTGTTATTACATGCATTAGGATGTTTTTATATAAATTTATCCATAATTAGGCGTGTTTTATAATTTGGTTCTTTATTAAGAACTTTAGTATTTTCGTAGTTAAAGTTATGACCTGTTTCATTAGAATGTTTTGTTAGAGCTGTAATATTAGTTGAATATTTGTGACCTTTTAAACGTTCTTCTATAAGTTGCATTGTTTGACCAATGTAGACTTCATTACATTGTTTAAATGGAATTTCGTATATACAATGTGTAGTTTTTTCAATTGGATTTTTGTTTAAATATTCTATTAAGACCTATTGTTTCATATGTTTAAAGTTTATTTTATAATTTAGCCAAATTCTTATCAAATATTCAAATCATTTATTGATACAATAAAACTTAATAACCAAGAAAAACTTACTAATATAATAAGAATACTAATAGACCTTGTAGATACCAATATACCATTAGACCATGTAAAAATATAACGAATTAACGTTACGATGAAATAAAAATTATACTCCATTACCAATAGCAGAGTTCATATAGCCTTGGAACTCACATTAAATTGCACATTTCTTCAATGCAATAATACATATTACAAACAAACATGGCTGTGCAATAGGTTCACCAATATCTAGTATAATTGCAGAATTAGTACTAGAAGATTTAGAATAAACCATAATTCCAACATCAAACTATAAAATATCATATTTCAAACCTTATTCTGATGATTGCATAACTGCGTTTCCAACTGAGCATAAAAATTTTCTTTTTTTTAAGTTTAGTCAAAAATTGTATTGTGTGACTTTAAACACCGCAAGTTTAAAGTTTGAGACAAATCGGTTCATAAATAGGATAGTCTGCCATTTTGGATCCGCCATTTTAATTTTATTAAGTTTCAGTCAAAAAATTGTATTGAGTGACCTTTTTGCATTAAATATAATAGTTCAATAAAGTTTTGCTTCTGCGTGAACGTAGAAAAACAAATATGCGAAGTCAAGCTAAATAAAACCTTTTAATTAAAAATACATGAAATTTGACTAATTTTCCCAGAAAACATTAATTAAAAATCAATCAAAAAGTTAGCATTAAAAATATAGCAAAGTGGTTTGTAAATTAATAGGTACGATGATACGTAGGAAAACGCAAGTTTAACTTATTTAATGCTGTAATTTAAATTACAAAACTAACGGAAATATATGGTCATATAGAAAATATACGAAATTAAGATAAATAAAAAAGGTATTCGGAATTTGAGTGTAGGTACGTGATGCAAGGTATTGTGAGGTAATGTATTATATTAATTACTGTACGATAAACATTAACGATTAAATTAATTTTAAAATAGAAAAGATAAGTTACGATAATAATTATAAACATATAGTTAATTATTAAGGTAAAGAAGCGGTATAATATACCTAGATATATTTAGACTCAACTCACGCTATTGCTTAATCCATAAATACAAGTTTTTTATGACAAAATGATAAATGAACGGTAAATATGATCTTCAGCCAATCTTAAAGCATAAAATACCAGAAAAAATCGAAAAATCCAATAAAGAAATAATAATTAAAATGTGGACGGCAATAAGCTTAGGCAAGTATATATATGATACATATTAAAAAAGGTAAATAAATGAGAATAGGGACCTCTATAATCCGTTACTACACTCAAAACCACGCGGCAACAAAATAACTTATAGGTAGGTAGAAATTCAATGGCAAAAGAGAAGACAGAGGTCACCACGTGAGTGTTATTCGCGCACAATTAGTTCAAAATATGTCTGATTTATTAAAACAGTGTACATTTCCGTTACGCTATATGAACACCACCCACCTCTAAAGACTTCATTAGGTTTAAATAAAATATATCTGTGCCCGTGTGCCATGCAGGCACGTAACTAGGGCCTCAACTATTAAACAATGTGAGTTAGGATATCGAGTTTTTCTTTTGCAATTACACTTAAACAACCGACTGAATTGCGCAATTTAATTGGCATAATGCCACAGCCAATAATTGGTTGGGACTGATTGATTGGAATACCAGTTAATTGGGATTGTACTTTGAAACTCTGTTTACCCGTCGTGTTGAGGATAGCGGTGTTATATTAGCTATGTTCGCGGTAGCGATTCCGAACTAATTCACACATCAGATGCATGCGCAGTTCGGGATTATGCGTGGGCGTTCGAGGTGCCGAGAAATGTAAGTTCGGGATTATATTTTCTGTGTTCGCGGAGCATAAACATTTAATTTTGAAATTGTTCCCATTGTGCCCAATGCATCCCGAAACTCGAGCTAGAATTTTTAACCGACGCATGCGTATTGCAATGTATTATGTCGAACTGGGTTCTGTTTGTAACCTGGGAATGTGAGGTTATATGATTTAGTTTATGTTTATGAAAAGCCATATCAACGTTTTGTGTACATAATTCCCTTCATTTAGTTCCTTTTATATTTCACGCGTTCCCACGGTTGTTTTGTAGGTACTTGCACATTGATAAATACATTCTATATTACGTACCTACATACGTAATATAGATATAGCTTATAGGTACCTATAAGATGCCTGTTCACTTTGAATGGTGTTATAACGATTTAGAGGAGATCATCAGGGTTTTAAAAGTACCTAAACAAAATATTTCGAAGAAGTTGAATGACTATTCCTACTATAAATATAACATGAAACAAAATTTTATTTTAAAAACGCAGTTTGTGTATTCATCCAACATCCCTTAGATTTCTAACCAAATAAAATCGCCACAGATCACTGACAAAACGACTAAAATGCTAACTCTATGGAATTACACAAAACACCAAGAGAACTGAACAGGGTCCATAAAACGTTCGCGGACTATCAAAAATCTAGAGCTGTCAGAATATGACATGCGCATTTGAAATGTGCGGTAATAATTCATTATTATTTCCGGATGTGCTTAGGATTCCTACCGCGAACATAGTTATTAACGATCACTAATTAAGTGTGTTGAAACGAAACAAATAAGCTGGAACCCAAGTTTGTTGTAAACGGCAAATTAAATAATTATCAGCTGCAAGTGGAAAATATTTTATAAAATAAATCTCCATCTTCACATAACATAACATCCAAGATGCTTTACTCAGTAAAGTTTATGGATCGCATAAAGATAATAGTCTAAAAGTGGTTTACTATATAAAGTTTATACATCGATGTACAATGTTCAATTGTTCACGATCAATATATAACTAGTAATATCTTACTCATTGATATCATTGGTACTCTTTGATTTTATCTGATACTTGCTTGTTTCGAATCCATAGACCTCGAAATATATTTGTATAGTATTTTTTTTATTTTAATTTTTTTTTGCGTTAGTCGCTACTTCTATTATTTGTGTAAAGAAATATTGTTGTTAAATTTTCTCATCAACCGTCACCAACATGCCAAGTTCGTGCTGTCGGTCGGCCTCGGTTGTTGGTGGTAGAGAAGCAAGATGGAAGGTACGATTTGCAGCACACTTGACAAAAAGGTTATACCGACGTTATACCGAATTGGTTTCAAAATTTTTCACCTATAATTCAATTAAAAAATTTTCGCCAACCTCGGCAATGCTGGCGGGTTCAGCATCACGATTTTTGAAAACACCAATGATGTCACTGAGAGACCGAGAGTTTCTGATTATAGTTTCCGATTTAAAAAATTTCACTTTTCCCTGATTGTAGATAGACGATTTGGTATCGCTAGCACTGAATGCGTGAAGAAACAGAATGTTGTCTACTACAGTTTCATCGTATTGTAAGCTACGTGAGGTGTATATCTTCTCGGACACTTTTCCTTTTCCTGGTTTTCGGAAATAAAAGTTGTTATAATCGTGCCCTAGAGCTGTTAGGAGGACAAGCAAATCTATATCTTCTCCTACAATATATAGAGAGTTATACACAGAGGACATTTCCAACCTTATTGTCACTACATGACAATAAGGGTGTCTCTGTGCATCTTCTGTGGCCTGCTTTACTTGAAAATGAGCTTCCTCGAATTTTGTGTTAAGCATGGCAATTAAACGATCTTTATTTGACTCATTTGATAAGAAACGCTCTAGAAATGACGGCACCTTCATCAAAAACTATTTCAAGGGACTTGTGGAACCGTGAACGCCGTAATCGCTCGGCGGTTTTGGTGCTATTAACCATCTCTGCAGCCGGATATCCATCAAAAACTGTTATAGTGTTTGAGCAGTAATGTTTTTCAAAATACTGGAGGTATTTGCTACAGATGGACAAAAAATGATCATTGATGTGCCAACCGTGTACACTGATACGGTTTATCTATCGTGTAGGAGGCATCCACGTGCCAAGGAGAGTTCAAGGTAACAGCTCTTGGTGCTGTAGGCACGTAGAGTACTCGGCGACTTTCTTTTATTGGTATCCCCAAGAGGCCTATTGCAAACTTTGCTAAAGTTCAAATTTCTTTTGAAGTAGACGACTCATAAATTTTTCTTCTCCTTCATTTTATTGTTCATAGTTGTTCAATATAAACATCAATATCATCCTTATTGTCAATAATTTTCGGAATGTTCTATTGCGTTTTTTATTTCGAAATCTGTGTCTTCGTCAATTCTAATTCCGCCACGTCCACTGTAATCAAGCAAGATTACAGAGACTACAGATTACAGAGCACACTAGCTTTACTGCAAACTAGCTTTACAACCTGCCGCGCATTTACAGGAAATGAGTTTTAGTGACCCTTGAGGGCTTGCGTTTTGTAGAGTGGGGATCGGAATCAGCCCAGTATTTGAATTTTTCTATCCCCAGTCTAAAGCTTTTCGTTTCCATATAATTTTTGAATTTGGTACTTACAGTACTTACGTAATGAGTACAGTCGAGTTGAGCTTTTGGTTATCCTTTTTGGTGATACTTTTCGTAATTTATTGGATACAAAACGTATCTATATTTATTTAAAGACACAGTTTTTACTCCAAATAGAAGAAGAAGAATAAGAAGAAATTGTTCTCCCACTTTGTCTATTTCTTCTGGGGTGACAGATGTGGATTTTTGAAATAGCCCTGTGTAAGTATTTCTGTCTTTCGAAATTCAAGAAACCTCACTTTCGTCAAATTTTAACTTTCTGCTAGGACATATTAATGATTTTTTATTTTTCACAGGTTTATTAGGCAGCCCTAATAACTGCCGAAGAGGACGCAGCTATCGTAGACAGAAACGAGTTCTTGTCTAGTCGAGAGATGACATTTCCGGAAGGCCCTGCTCAGTCCGAGCAAGGGGTCTTAGTAGGAGCCTTTCGAGAGGAAAACGCCCAGCTGCGGAGGCTGGGCGTTTCGAATCAGAGTAGCTCAAGGCCCAGGCGATGCAGCTCCAAGAACTCACACCAGAATATTCCAGGCTCAGTAGCGCTCTAACCGGGAAGACAGTCTCAGAAAATCCAAGACGTGGACATGGAGTCCGAGAGCCAGCCCCCAACACAGAACCCCCAAGAGAGGCCGCCACAGCAGCCACCAAGACAACCACAGAGGCGGAAGGAGCCAGAGGAAGCGGCGGAACAGGAGAATGTGATACCTAAGAATGGCGAGGTGCCCTCTATCATCCTCAGGAACAAGTACCTGTGGACAGCGATGAAAGCGGGAGCATAGCCAAGGCGAAACTCACAGGCGAGGGCATCGGCATACAGCCCACGACCGCAGTATAGCTCGTATCTTCAGGGAACAGAAAGGGGAATTCCATACTTTCTCCCTCTCCGAAGAGAAGCTCCTAAGAGTAGTTATTCGAGGGCTGCCATTCGGAATGACTGTAGTCGAGATAATATAAAGTGTAAATTAGTATTCATTTGATATAAAATTGTACAAAATATTAGAGAAAATTGTTTCAAAAATCGAGATAATGGTTGTTAGAGAAAAGGAAATTTTGAAGGACGGGGATAATTAATTAATTAGATAGAAATTATAAGAGAGAATAATTAAGAAATATATCGAACATACATGCTTTGATCGCTCGCTACTATATCATTTTGTCTTTGTTTTGTGTATACACATACGAATTTTCGAAGAAACAATTAATACATACAACCAACAAATGATTTTAGTTTTGACTAAGCAAGCAATTTCTGTATCACTCCCTCTTTGAATGCTTCAGAACTCTATTGTATATATAATTCAATATTTTCCCGCATATAGTTGGAAAAAGTAGTTGTTTTTCAATAGGTTCAACAAGATTTTATGCATTTTAAAGTTTAACATCTTCTGGATAACTGTATGCCTAATAATTTTATATATAATATGTTCAAATAGAACAAATATAAATAGTAGACTAGGTTTGTGTATTCTAAAAATTTGAGTTCCGTCAAAACCTAATGTCATAAAACGTCACTGCAAGTGTTGGAGTATTAATATTTTAAATTCAAGTATAAATGATCAACGAAATAAATCGTACACTGCTCTGAAGATCCTCAATAAAGGTGAAAGAACTTGTACAACTTCTAAGTGGTTCGTTTCCGTGTGTATAGTGGTTTGTTTCCGTATGTATGTCCAGATATAGCACTGGTACGTGTGTCTGCCTTCTTATTCGTCTATTTGGTTATTTCTCTATGTAATGAAATGCTACAAACCCAAGATTACTTTTCACAAAACAAATATGAATAGCAAAGAATTTCAAAGCTAATATATATATATATATATATATATATATATATATATATATATATATATATATATATATATATATATATATATATATATATATATATATATATATATATATATATATATATATATATATATATATATACATATATATATATATATATATATATATATATATATATATATATATATATATATATATATATATATATATATATATATATATATATATATATATATATATATATATATATATATATATATATATATATATATATATATATATATATATACACGAAATGCGCCGCTCTGTACATTAAATTGTTTCGGGTTCTTTGGGAGAAGCAGAATGCGGCCCAGTGAGGCCTGAGGAAATTGGGGTGAGAAATGCGTGATCATTAGAGGAGCCATTCGAATAATGCCTATTCTTTCGACACGAAATGGGACGATTTTCAAGAGAAAACTAGTTTTCCTTTCGACCGCCTGCTAACTCATAAAAAGGTAATTGGATTTAATTCGTCCATTCGTATATTTTTATATTGAAATATGTATATATGTTGTTTCCAATCACGGTGGAAATTTGAACAGCGACATCTGTCAAAACTGACAAGTAAAGTAAAAAGTTATATACGATATATTCATAAATTGCAAAAAATAGCTATGCAGTTATATAACACACAATACATAC
>CAXKVY010006528.1:0-22822 GCA_964058915.1 Tetropium fuscum | reverse complement strand
ATCCAATCCAATATAAAAAAGCAATAAAATGGACATTTCCCTACATTTTAAGACTTCGAAGAGAAAAATCGGTCCATCGGGGGCGGAGCTACACGTAATCATACAAAGCGTCTTTTTGTCATTTTTAAGCTGTAAGTAGTACTTAAATTGCACTTTTTACATATAGCTGATTATAATTGATTATCAAACATAAAAGTTATTGGCTAAAAAAAAATTTGGCCCACCCGGTACATCCGTTGGACGAAAATGGGTTTCCTGAATGATATAAGATAAATGTTCGCATCCTAGGAAGTAGGATGCGAACCTATAAAGAGATGGATCCTATAAAGGGATGAAGGGACTATGCCACGATAGCTTAGGGAGAGCATATGATGATCCCAAATTTTAAACACGAATACAGAAACATGACAGTTCTTTGAATAAAAAATAATGCCGGAATGCCCTCAGTCGGCAGACGTTGCCTCGCGTCATAGCATGCGACCTCAATCATAGCGTACCTAACCCGCGGACCTTGGATTAGTTGGAGACGAGAGGAACCTGACAAGCATTTTAAAAAACTAATGATAAATTACAAAATATGCAATATTTTATAGGATATACTTTCCGCAGATTCCGATATTAGGCCTGGCGGCACCAACGTAGTATATTTCTTAAATTTAATTAAAATAAATTATTGAATAAGTAAATCAGATATAAATTTCAGTAAGATAGAATATTAAAAATTATAAAATTCATGAGACAAAAATATAATTTCCAAAGTGTTATTATCCATAAACATTTATCAAGTTTTCACATAACAATAGTACCTACCGTTATTACTTAACTTGAATATATAATAACAATGACATATCAAAAGAGCAGCCAAACATAATAAGCAACAATAAGTAAGTAAAATATTTAGTAATGGAATTTTAATATATTACATGATTAGTATGAATATAATAAAATTTTAAAATCATAATAATCAAATTATTAATAAATAATTTATATATTAATAGGAGGCGATGTAAATACTAAAAATAATATTGACATCTATTCGAATATTAATACCATATATCAAATTATAAAAATAAATGGACAAAATTACATCTTGACAACTATTATAGACTTAATCTACCTGCTACCTACTCTCACTACTTCTACGGTAATAAAGCCGTAGAGCCGTAATAAAGCATTCTCCAACAGCAGAAAAACAATCCATGACATAATTTGCAAGTTATCTTCCCCCTTGTCCTAGCCTTCATTTATGAGACTAAGGTTCATATAACTGCTGCAAGACTATATAGATAGTCCAATCTTTTCCGCTCCGAATTCTTTGAACCTTGACTCAAGGAGCAAAAGTGACAGCGCCGATGTGTGCTTTTACCCTGAGGGTGGATGCCACCCCTTCTGGGCGGTGGACGAACAAATTCCAAGTAAATCATGTTCTATGTTCCATAAAGTTTTTTTGATGAATCGATTTACTAAGTTCTTCGCGATTGAATTTTATAGCAGTGCATCTATTTCCACACCACCTCAGAGGTAGGATGCAAGGCACGTTCTTTTCACATGGTTTCCCCAGTAGGCCTAATCCATGGTTTTGCTTGTTCTGAGCTCATCCTCATTATCGAAATCAGTCCCCTCTTCCACGTCTTCGTCCTCTGTCATCTCCTCCAAGTTCTCGTCCTTTGTCCTTCAATAAAGGTCTTTTCTGTAGACCTTTATTTAAGAAAATACGATTTTCATAACCTTTGATATTAAATAACCACAAACGCAAGCGCGATATTGATAGGGACTTTTTAGACAGTTCTTCCAATGTTAAAATAAAGGTGTAAACAAAATTTAGGCTCACTCGGATTTTTTTAGCAGATGCTGCTTTTTCCGGCCTAATATAACTGTGGAGTAGTAGCTTCAAAATTGAGGTAGTAATGGTCAAAAAAACACATTTTCGTACTATATTAGGTACTTCACAATAGTTTTTTACGGACCTGCTAAAGACATACAATTAAATAAATTTATTCGTATCAAAGACTTCAGCATTATATCTCCAGCAGCTACGCTATGAATAATTTATAAAGGCTACCACAAAAAACAGAGCTTTAAAGTTGTCATATCTGGCTCCCACAGTTGCAGCTCTGAATGAACATATTAAAAGGGTTTATTTAAAAACCCAAATACAGCTCGACAAGAAAAATATTCTTGCGATTGATGGGGGTGGATTAATACATTCAAACGGTATTCCTGCAACAGAGGAGTTACTTAAAATGATATTTTGCAACTGAAAAAAGGATGCACCTTTTATTATTACGGAAAACTCGGATTATATTGTAACGCAACATGTGGGTCATGCTGCGGTGAGAACTGCCAGAATTGTCCTCCAATTGACCAAGCGAAAGAAGTTTATAGTAATAGCCCTTCTCTTAAACCATAATGTAGCTATTTTCTTGCAGGTTAGGCGCCTAGGCAATGCGCGGCGAGAAGAAATTGAGCATAAGGCTTAACAGACTACGCACTAAACGTGTTAGGTAAGTAAGTATGCACAATTTCGATATAAGGTAAGTATCGAATGGTAAGTCCATGAATGAACTTATGTTTCCGATAGGGCGCCACGGACTTTTAGTGGAGTCTGTGAGTCGGAAAGAACAGTCATTTTAGTAAACCTGAGCAGATCGTAGACCACCTAGTGTAGCTATGGTACGAGAAAATAGGTAAGTATGAGAGCACTTAACCTAGTGGCTAACAGGACTTATACCCTTCTGCAACTATAGAGCCTTTCGGAATAGCTAGGACACTAAATCTACCTCTATACACTGGCTGGCCAAGCCGTGCAAGACAACACTGACTCTAGTGAACAAAATAGGCCGCTAGGTACGTAACTAACTCCCCTAATAAAAATCTGACAGAACATAATGTCGGCTAAAAACAACAAATGAGCCTGTGAGCCCGCTATGTTTTCAATTTTGCAAAATCTGAATGAAAAGGTTCACTAGAATCTTAGGCTGAATTATTATAAAACTGTATATCTGCCTTAATAATAGAGATAGAAAGGTGGATCATAAAAACTCCGAGTCGGACTCCCGCACGAAGGGTTCCGTACCATTATCTATAAAAACGGCAAAAAAATTATATCTGTTGTCTGGGAGCCCCACTTAAATATTTATTTTATTCTGTTTTAACGTCTACCTGTTGCCGTTATCAAAAACGAAAAAAAAAATCACGTTGGTTGTATGGGAGCCCCCCTTAAATATTTGTCTTATTTCAATTTAATTATTTATTTTTTAAGTGAATATATAACTAAATACATATTCTGTGAATATTTCAAGGGTCTACCTGTTATCAATATCGAGCAAAAACAAAAAAATCACGTTTCTTGTATGGGAGCCCCCTTAAATATTTATTTTATTCTGTTTTTATATTTGTTATTATAGCGGCAACAGAAATACATCATCTGTGAAAATTTCAACTGTTAACTATCACGGTTCATGAGATACAGCCTGGTGACAGACGGACAGACGGACAGCGGAGTCTAAGTAATACGGTCCCGTTTTACCCTTTTGGTACGGAACCCTAAAAAGGACATTTTATGAATATGTTAATCTACAGTTTGATTATTACTTGAACTTGCTTGATCCTGTTGATGTACTACACACGTGTTATTAAAAACTTGGAAAAATGACACACTCAAAATAACACCCAGTATTCAATCAAAACTAAATCTTGACAGACAATCATTACAACATTAATATTCTATTAGAACTAAGAAAGAGCATATAAAAAAAGAAAATAAATCTGATAAATTGTTTACAAAATGTTTAATTTTAAGGATGATATCTGATGGTGCGTTAATATATTTCATAGGTGTATATATATATATATATATATATATATATATATATATATATATATATATATATATATATATATATATATATATATATATATATATATATATATATATATATATATATATATATATATATATATATATATATATATATATATATAATTTAATTTATTTATATTTTATGTATTTACATGTCTCGAATTCCACAGATGGACCATGGCTTTAAGATAGATCCATCCTCCGGCTACTCAGGTCATCAGGTTTAATAAATATATGCTTTTACTCCTGTAATGGTATTGCGGAAGAATTTTAAACTTCCGAAAAATAATACTGGAAATAAAATAAAACTATATATCCAGGGCTAAAATTGTATGCTATTAAATTCAATGATATATCAATCTACCCTACACATTAAAAATGTAAGGCAAAATGACTGATTTGTATTTGCAGATTCTCTATTAACATGCCTTGATTCAAAAGACCTATAATACAAATATAATCGTATAATCGACACAAATTTATTAATTGAGGCCACTACTCAAATTGAAACGTAAACACAATATGCCAATTCCGAACTTAAAATAGAAATATCTCTACCAATGCTGGTATCGATCGTGATAGCATGTAATTTATTAATTTCGAATCGATATTATACTGTTACAATAATTCATTCGAGTTACTACATGGACATAATCAATACCGTCAAAATTGTATATTATCATGGACATGCATACTCTGAGAAATGGCGAGGAGAAAAATATAATATTGTTACATTTTATTTTACAGCCACTTTAGTGGATGAATTGTGGTGAGCTTATAGAGTTTAATAGTGCGTATAAGAGGGTCCAAAAACCTTTTAAGATTTCTGTACAAACTTTGTTTGTTTCTGTACAAACTAGCTTTATTGTATTACAAAATAAGACTAGTTCTATTCCCATTAAATATTGTATATTGTATTAAGTTGTGTAAATTAATAATGCAGCGTAATTATGCTCGTTATCTTGTACGATAATTTATTTTATTTTAGAGAAATATACTCCTAATATAAAGGTTAGACATTGTAGAACTAGCTCTTCAAAAATATATAATACTAAAATAATATTTTAGTATTTCATACTATGGACAAGACCAAGATGTTTCATATTGATACTGAGCTCTATGATGTAGCTTCTACGTTATAGTTACGTTAGTTTCTTATATTTATTTAACAGATAAGGATAACATGCGAAGGATACTTTTTTTATCCAACATCCATGTTACACATACTTAATAATGCCTGCGGTACAAGAAAAAAAGACTGCATTTAATGACGCAAGCAAGTCACTTCGCGCCTCTGTTGTATGGACTTCATAGATTGATTTAACCCGTAGGTCCTCATCAAGTTTTCATCCCTTAGGATTTAGGTTTGAGAGGGGGGGGGTGATTAGACTGGTTGTGGTAATATTTTTACTTCATAAAGGCAATACTAATGTCAGAATACACAAACATTCCCCAAAAGTCGAGCTAAGCCGCCATTTTTCGAAATGGCGGCTGAAAAAGTAATACTTGTCGACATCTCCAAATGCTGATGTGTTGGGTATCATTTTATAGGTTTTTGAGGACGCTGAATATGCTTTTAATCATTAAAATATGTTTATGTTTATGCTGAATATGTTTTTAATCATAAAAATACAATTAAATACACCCTCCATCCCTATAGTAACTAGTATGGGGAATATTGTAGGTTATGTCTATAGAACATCGGAGGATGTATATTTCGAGAAAATGATAACATTAAGGCAAGAATTATAGGTAGGTACTGTATTATAAACATTTATATTTATAATTTATTTATTTTTATTATTATAAATACGATTTTTTTTCTGTAGGTTAAGTTGAAAGCTAAACTTTTCATGAATTTCACGATGTAAATATTTTTTTCCCCAATGCTACTGATCTAAGATTATTGGAATATGTTTGCTATTTTGACTATGTTTTGACATGATTTTAATAAAACTTTTCTTTTTAATCAAAAATTAATGATAAAATTTCTAGTGTTGGTAATTCTACGTTATTTTCAACATAATAAATCTGGGAAAAATCGAATTCATTTAAGGCCTACGAGCTACCTATACCTATTATCTATACACTAAGTCTATCTATATACTTATCGTGCTAAATCCACTTAAATAGACACAATAAAATAAATAAACAATAATTACAATCAGAACATATTATAATATTATGTAAAATATCTAAAAATTATATAAAAAAGTTATAAAAGAAAAATAAACATAATGCCCAAAGTAATTAATAAATTATATATTTATTTCAATCACAGCATAAAATGGATTTAGCTATTTGGTTAACTATGTCGTGGAATATGTATCTGTCGCATGAAATAATCGTTATCTTCAACCGTTTTTTTTTAATTCTTTAGAGTTAGCATACTAAAATAGTTTGGGATCTTATTTAATAGTTTTGAACCGATGCGATGTAAGTAAAATATTTTTGTCCTCCCGTTTTATGTATTTTAGGTATAACTAGATTATCTGAATTTCTAACTCTGGTGTGATACTTATGGCTTATTTTGGTTAGGTGTTTATTCGTACACAAAAACAAATGTTTTTTTTAATCTATTTTGAAAATAGTTGCCGGATATCCATCACTCCTCAGTTCGCTAAATAATGCATCCGATAGATATCTTAATGGATTGTGGCGAATTATCTTAAGAATTCGCTTTTATATTCTCTCCATTTGCTTAACTAAAGTTTTGTTAATATCTACCCAACCAATACTGTATTATATACTGTATTTTTCCATGCCATAGTATAGACTCTAATAGTTTACAATATAAGATTTTTAGATAGTTCAGTGATAGTATTTGAATAAAAAGATAATATTTACGAATTAACCCACGTAATTTGTTTATTACATAATATACATGTACGACGTACGTCCCACCTTAAGAAGGAATCTATATAGAAATAGATAGATAATTATTTGAGATTTTCCTCACCCTAAGTTTCTCCCGTATAAATACTTACAGTATCGTTCGCAAATGATAAGGTGACTCCAGACGTATTTAATGTAATTAATAATGTTGGACCAAAAAACCTGTGGAACACCACAAGTCACAAGTTTTTTCGTCGCTTTCTGCATTGAGAATTACAACTCTTTGTTTCGTGTCTATTATAGAGCGTTTAAAGACATTTAAAACGTAGCCCAGTTACCTTTCTACATACTAAATAAAATGTTTCTACAAAAAATGAGAAAATTTTTGAAAAAAAAACTATCTAAACTAAACTAACTAGTTTGTTATTTTTGTTTAAGAATAAGCAAGCACCAACATTCCTTTATTAATGTGGTACATGTAATAGTATCAATGGAAGTTTAGAAACAAAAATAATATACAATATAAAAGCATGATCAAACAACTCGAACAACTCTTCATCTGCAAAAGACAGATAATTCATAGAAATTAGTGCTAATTGTTTTGTACATAGCAGTTTACTGCTATTCCAAGCGAAAAATACAGAAGAGTAGGCATTCTTCTGTATTTTTCGCTTCTAATACCAGTAAACTGCTATGTACAACCATTAGCATATAATTTCTATGAATTAAAAAAACTATGAGCACGCCCATGACTGCTTCTGATTATAGGATTTTCTTAATTTCTTTCATTTCAAACAGACTAGCCTATGAGAGAAAATAAGACGCAGCAATTTCAGGAGAGAAAGTGCCTCAAAATATTATAGTCTGTAGATATGCTTTAAATTAATAGCAACGAAATTTATTGATTTGGTTACAACAATTAATTGTGTTACAATAAGAATCGATTAGACAAAGGAATTTAATAGACATCATTGGATACCTGGCTTAACGAACACTCTGCGGTGATTGAGATCGTTAGTGGGATCAGGAGAAATAATTTATCTTGAACGCAAAAGGATCTGTTAATGATTTTTAAAGTAAACGTAAATCAATCGGAAGTTAATACTCAGCGGAAACGTTGTTAGTTATTCAGATTCAAAGCAATCAAGTGAGATTGCCTTTAGTTGGTGCGGCGTAGGATGATATAAAATCTTTAAAATTCAAATTAAAGACTAGGGAATTAAAGCCTACATTAGATAGTCTAGACCGTGAAAACCCATTATATTAGGATATTCATGTAACACTATCATTATCATTGACATAATCTATGTATATTTACGAATATGTTATGTAGTGTATGTATGTATGTATGTATGTATGTATGTATGTATGTATGGAATATATACAATGCAGTACCTATATGCAACGTATAATAAAAAGTACAGTGCCCGGCAACCGAATTGAACTATTTTAAAAAGCTTGCTGTGCGAAAATAAATGAAGCGATTCTAACACGCGTTTTACTGAAACATGAACTGAATTGTTGGAAATTTCTTAATGTTTATAAATTATGTCCTTAAGATGTCCGCCATTTGCTTTAAGATGTCGCATTGTGCGGGAACATTTACCTGGCGGTATGATCGGTGGCACCATCTTGCTGAGACCATACAGTATTTTGCCCCCTTCTTTGGAGTTCATAATTCACATATATCTCCTACGTCAAAATATCATATCTGTCAGAATTTACGGTAAGGGTGTGGTTGTTTTCCTCAAAAAAGTATTGTCCGATTATGCCAAAAGCAGTCACTCCACATCATACACTCACTTATTGATCGTGCAGAGGTTTTTCATGAAGCTCCCTTGGAATATCATGTCCCCATTAACGAAAATTCTGTTTATTAACGTATCCAGTTAGATGAAAATGAGTTTCGTCCGACATGATAAGCCCACTGAGAACATTTGGGTCGTTATTTAACACTTCTGACATTTGTCTGCAGATATGTAAACGAGCTACTTCATCAATGTCTTTGAACTTATGAACGATCTGTATTTTAAATGGGTGATAATGTGAGTCTAATGCAAAATGTCTTTTAAAACTTCGATCCGAACAATTTAATGCAATCGGGTGCCTGGCGCGAGAACGCAATGGACTTTCCTGTTCCTTTCATTACATACCCACTTAGGGGTGGGAACTTTTTTGATATGTATTCTTACACATATAAGCTAACTATCCTAGAAAGTTCAGCTTATTATATTTTTTTCTTCTATTTTGAATAAATTGACTAATTTCCGTGTATTAATTATAATAAAAATATAACTGTCGCAAATGATAAAGTAAAGTAAATTTTACGCAGCATGATCGACCTACCTCAAATAAAACCATTTGGCGTAATTAGTTTATTTGTTGTTCTTCACACGTTCACTGTTCAAATGTACACATCCTGCGTTCACAAGAGAAGTCTCGAAGTATGTCAAATACAAATTATGCCATGTAGTGTTAGTTTATTTAGTTAGTGACGCGGTCTTTGTTTACTTGGTCCAAAGAATAGAGATGGTCTACTATCAGTATGTAAAGTGTAGTGCTTATTTAATTTTGTTGTTGATTTGCAGTTAATTACCAGTTTATTACTGCTATATTGTATATGCCTGAAGCCGTGTTAAAACGAGATATTCTAGTACCATTTGTTTTTATTTAATTTTGTACTTCTATAGCTGCTAATTTAAAAACATTTCCACTTTGGTCTATAACTACTGTTTTACTGGTAACACATAATATAAAATAACAATGCAATTTGTTACAAATTAGGTAGAAATAGATATATACCTTTTATTATTTCTTTCTTATATTTGCATAGTTTCCTATATATTAATATTGTAATAGTCGTTAACTATATAAATTTGTTTCATATTTCTTCATTTTACAGCCTTGTTGAAGTTATACTTGATTGGCTTTTGATCATTGTCTCTATTTTATGTAAAAACCAAGGGGAAAGGACCTATTAGCTTATATTGTTATATTGGCTGAAGTAGCATAAAGAATCTATTGAAAAAAATTAAAATCAGTAGGTGTTAAGTCATGTGAGCGTGCTGGCCAAGGAATAATAGGTACTTCATTGCCGCGACCTTTCTAACGATTGGGATATTTTAAATTAACCCATTGCTTAACTGTTATTGTGCTGTGAGCAAAAGCACCATCATGTATGTACATGATGGCTTGGCTTACATATAATGGTGTATTCTCAAGTAATGCAGAAAGATATTCGCTCAAAAATGATGAAAGGTGCACCAAGCCGGCGAGGTAAAATAAAGTGTATATATTTCCTACAATTCCTGTCCAAACGTTAAAACTAAAATTTTGCCGAAATGTTGTCTTACATACAGCGTTAGGATTTTCGTTAGCCCATTAATGAAGATTGTACCAATAGATTAAACCACGTCTTTAAAAAGTTGCTTCATTCGTGAAAATTATTGTTGATACAAAATTCATTTATTCTTGAAATATTCATGCAAGGTTTTGCAAAGGATATCAAATACTGTCATGAGTAATAATCCAAAGAAGGCTGTTTGATACATGTAACCACATCGATACTTTTCTTGTAGTACTTTAAGCAATAGTATTTGTATAATTTCCAAGTGAGGCTTCTTCAAGATTAATAGTACGAACATAAGGTCCTCGGTCATTTCCCTAGCGATGAGGCATTATTCTCACAGTTTCTCGATGTTCTCTTTCTACTGCTGAGAAAGTATGTGTGTGGGGAACAGGGCGATATGGATACTCTGGTGGTACTTTCGATACAGTTTTCCAATATACAAAAAATAGCATAATTTAAAAATAGCATTTCTTCCCAAGCTATCGTGAAAAACAGAATTTTTAAGTAGCAAATCTAAGTAAGCGCAAGCAAGTCTCAAAATAATGACATTCGTTTACCTAAAAATTAAAGAGCCGTAATGGTAAATAATTACGGTATGATAACATTACGCATGTTAAGGGCTATACGGCACTAATATGTGACTTTAATATTTCTGGCAGTGACCTTTTAGTATTCCCTCTATTACAAAAATATCAAACAAAAGAACCAAACCGCCTTCAAAAAATCTACTCTAAAAAATGCAATAAAAAGTAAAAAATAATGACTACTATTTATTCTATTATTCTACTACTATTACTACTTAGAATACAATCAATTTATTAGGTCAATAATATACGATTATTGTTATGTTTGGAGTCGGAGTCAGGCGACGCTTCTTCGTTATACGTTTATAAACCTTTGCTGGCACCGACTCCAAAAATAACAATAATTATATATTATTGGCCTAATAAATTGATTGTATTCTAAGTATTTATAGTAGTAGAATAACGTAATTATTTTTACTTTTTAGGGCATTTTTTTAGGATAGATTTTTCTGAAATCGGTTTCGTTTTTTTGTTAAATATATTTTATTTTTTGATTTTCAGTGAATATTGCGTTCTGTATGTAACTTTTTTTTTATCAAATTCGAATATGGATACCGTTTCAGGCAGTAAGGGGATACCGAGATGTGGAACATCGTATGTCGCCTCTAATATTAAGCTGGGCGGTCACAGTTCATAAAATACAAGGCCCTCGAGAGAGCTATGATTACACTTGGTAAAAAAATCGCAAAAGGATAAATATGTTGCCTTAAGTCGTGTCAAAAATTTAGAAGGCTTATTTATTAAATCGACCACATGATGACAGATCGTTAACTGAAATAACGAGGCTACGAAATCTGTCTACAACTATTACCATTATAAGATCACTTAGAGCCACAATGCATCTCATGATAATTTCATAAAACCCAAACACAGATAGGTTTGTGTTTTATTACGTAGTTCCGGCATCTACCTTCCACATTCGTGCCCGTTGTCATTAAGGAGTTGGGTAAGGAGTATCTAGCTAGTCTTGGATATCAAACTTACCAATATCTGAATCTCTAAACATTTTTTATATTCGATTTTCAGGAGTTCCCCGGTATATCTTCGGAATTCAAGGTCCAATGCCAATAAAACTAAAACGGAACCCCCTTGAAAATACCCCCTTTCCAACAAAAATAATTTTTAAAATTGATTTATAAATGACGGAGTTCTGAGGTCAATTAAACTCTTCTTATATAGCAATATATTTTCAGGAAGTGTTTATATTTATTGCAACCCCCGATGATGGTAAGTTTGGTAGAGAAATGCATGTCGAATGTATAGTTACATTATTCCTTGGAATATAGACATTTATATTTAATAATGATTTTTTTTCTACCATATTTCATTTCCACTAATAAATAATTCCTACAATAGGTACATAATATATTTTATCTTGTACCTATACATAATAACATCAAGCACAGATTGCGTCAATATTAAACTGCAAGAGACATCTGTATCCAGCAGCTCATGTATCTATATAGGTATATAATTTTATTTGGAGTAGCGAGTCACTCACTTCAAATATATTGATTATATTTCTCCCGTTTAGCCTCAAACCTTCTGCACACACAGCCTGCATGAACTTCAGCGAATGGTTACGAGATGCCACCAGGCGATTGAAGTTTGATATAATTATATACATAATCGGTTTAAATAATTATGTTTGCTTGAGTTTCAAAATAATAATATCCTATATATACATATTAACATATATACATATATATATATATATATATATATATATATATATATATATATATATATATATATATATATATATATATATATATATATATATATATATATATATATATATATATATATATATATATATATATATATATATATATATTGTGAAAAGTAATCTTGGGTTTGTAGCATTTCATTACATAGAGAAATAAGCAAAGGTATTATTCGTCTATTTGCTTATTTCTCTATGTAATGAAATGCTACAAACCCAAGATTACTTTTCACAAAACAAATATGAATAGAAAAGAATTTCAAAGCTAATATATATATATATATATATATATATATATATATATATATATATATATATATATATATATATATATATATATATATATATATATATATATATATATATATATATATATATATATATATATATATATATATATATATATATATATATATATATATATATATATATATATATATATATATATATATATATATATATATATATATATATATATATATATATATATATATATATATATATATATATATATATATATATATATATATATATATATATATATATATATATATATATATATATATATATATATATATATATATATATATATATATATATATATATATATATATATATATATATATATATATATATATATATATCTTGTTGTTCCGATAACTGACCTATTAATGACTTGCAACCATTGACATTGTTTTTCTTCTGTGAAATTTCTCCCAATAAGAACGTCACTATCTAAATTGTTATCTTCGATTACATAAAATGTAATATTTAATTTAACTTCCTCTATTTGCGTAATAGCTTCTTTTTTTAAACAATTGTTTTCAATATGCCCCTCTTTTCTATAAAAATTACAAATTTAATTTTATGTCCAGCCATTTATGTCGGTGCCAATCTCGCCACAACATACACATGCAATAAAACACTTACTTTTTGAACCCCTGTAAATGATTTGGTGGTACTCATACTAGGTTCATCAGTTCCTGGTGGCAACATTTTAAGTTTTCCGGTGTAAACTTTATTCTTTAAGTATGCGGCAATAGTATTCGGATCTCTAATATTTGCGGCCTCAACCGCAGAATTCATATTAGCATCATTAATTGCCCCAATAACTAAAGACACCTTATCAGCGCCAGAAAAATGTAGTTTAATTTTATTAATTTTTGCAATATGCTTAAAATAAAATTCATATAGAGAGCAACCTTCTGTCGGCTTATGATTCACGAGATTTATTAGTAATTCATATGCATTACGTAAGTGTGAAATAGATATTTATGAAACCAGCTGGGAAAGGTACTATTTTGTGTAACGAGCAGATTTCTGCGGAACGAGCCCTAGCGAGTTCCGTAAAAACCTTCCCAACGTGCTTCATACAAGATTTTTTCTAATTTTCACCAATTTTGTATTTTATGAGAAAACTGAATTTTATAACGTAAAGTAAAACGTTTCCTGACGTCAAAGGGTTTTGGAAAGTCTCACTTTACATGTCAAAATTAGAAAAAGTAGTTTTTAATAGCTATTTATGTAACCAGTTGAGAAAAGTACTATTCTGATGTACCGAGCAGATTTCCGCAAAAGGATGCGAGTTACAGAAAATTGTGTTTCCCAGCGTATTTCCCAAGATTTTTTCTAATTTTTACCAATTTTATGTTTTATGAGAAGAAAACTCTGAATTTGATACGTTTAAAAACAATCCAGTAGGTTGTACCGGTATGACAGCTTGTCACTTTCATAGCTTGTCAAGTCTAGATAGCCTACTATGAAATGAACTTTACAAAACCAGTTGCGTAATATTTTACTTTTCGTAACTGGTTGTGAAAAGTAAGACGTGTCCTAACGTCAAAGGGTTTTGAAAAATGTCACTTTATATGTCAAAATTAGAAAAAATATTTGTCCACTCTGTATAAAACTGTCAAACGAGGTTTTGGCTATATGTTTAAGCTTATTAGTGTTTGAAACATCCTAAAATTACAGGGCCAAATATAAATTTGAATGTTACATTCGATAATTTCAATCCGTTTATCAATGTCCATGGTAACTGGATGAAATTCCGGGGTAAGAGTAGATATATTAGACGTTGAATGCCCGTCATATAATTGCCAAAAATGAGAAGAGCGATTTTTTTTCCTCACACTTTCTTCTACTCACGTACTTTCCCTTTTTTTATTTTTTCTTGACTTTTTACGTCAATGATGTCCCTCACTGGCACTACCACTGCTGCTGCAGCTCTAACTCGACGAAGAAGATGAGGCCCAGGAACGGTTCTCTGTTTTTTCCCAATATTTTTCTATTGCACAGTACACCACTTTACATGGTTTAACTTGGGGCCGGATACACAAACACATTGTATATGATTCACAATTGTATATTGATACCAAAATACTTGAACATTAATTACAATGATGTGCATTCAACGATTGCTTGACAAAGACTAAAAATATAATCATACTATAAATATTCCTTAGTCTACGGTACTTGTTTGCTACATCAATAATTAGTTAACCCCGGCTGAGTATGTGGTGTCGGATAACGCTGCTGTCCGCAATAGTTATATTAAAATCTTTGTTAACTAACTAAGCTTTGAAGCTTAACTTAAAAAAAATAAGTACTATATAGTTATATTAATTTCTTTGGTGGATTGTAACACAACTTTGGAGCTATTTAATAATAATTTTAGTCATTTAATTGGTGGAGATTTAGTTACACCCACCCAAACACCCAAAAATTATGAGATAAAATGTGTTCTTAATTTTTTTCACTCACAGCCTCAAAATTCATATGAAACAATAAGTACATGAGTACCATATGTATCAATGAGGGTTATAATTTATAATAGTAGGTTTATAACCCTCATTGATACATAGAATATATCGTACACATTTTCTAGCGTTGAGTGTACTCCAACTAAATAAACAAGAAAAAGAAATATTGATCCAGCAGAGCAGAGTAGAAAAAAATTACGGCAGTCACCTTATAAGTTTGTTTAATATGTTTCTGCAGTGGATTTTCTGTTTTGGAAGTGTACAATTACGAACTTCTGAAGTTTATTAAAATTAATATAACCTTTCGTGAGAAATCATATATTCATGTATTCTATATAATTATATATTCTAGTGACCACCATTCGATGATAACTCAATGATATATTTGAAAAGTATTGTATAATGCAGGCATTAAAGAATAGTAGTGAATTACAACCGCTAATAATAACTATCTATATAATATATCCATTTAAATGGCTTCACGCTCATCATATACCGGTTATAATATTTGTTTAATTTCTATACTAAGCTTATTTGAAATGCATAAACTTTTTAAGGAACCACGAATTGATACAAACTCTTCAATAAGCTGGAAAATGAACAGAGTATTACATTGAATTCCTAGCTTACAAATACATGAATAATTTAGAAAATCGATTACAATTGCCTCGCTATGGAATAAGTAATAGGTAGATACGTATTTTATAACTGTTAGAATCCTATAGAATATCCACGCTATATTGTGTGGTATTTTTAAAGCATGCGCTATTAACTAATAATAAGAACTTAGAAAAAGCCTAAATGTCAGCTTCCTATTGATCATACCATTAGGTACCTACCTACTAAATTAGAACACAGGCCCACATCGCAGTCGATTATTGAGAATATTTTATTTTTCTATGGAAAATATCATAGCAAGCAATAATTCGATTTTACATTATCATTTTATAGGATGGATTTTTTATATCATAAGTGTATGAAACATTTTGTGTGCCACATTTTGTACATTGGTAATATTAGTTTATAGCCGTCAGTCAAAACAGATATTGGTCAGCAAAAATTCGCATAGAGCTGAAAATACAGGTCTTAAATAAACTATTGCAAACTAAATAACAAAATTGCCTACCGATACTCGTTCTGCTAAAGATTTTGTTCAAGGTCAAAGATCAATATCGGTTTTCCGCATCTTAAACGTTGTGTTATCGTAAAAATAAGTCAGACATAAGCTGTAGTTCATGGAATAGTCTACAAAGTTATTCAAATATTTTGTTCTTACGAGTTCTCATTGATATCATAAGTATCTTTTCAGTCAATTTCTAGGAGCATCATCACGCGACGTATGTTGATGCAATAAACGACTCACATCTCACAGAGTACAATACAATTTCGGCCGTGTTGAGCAGTAAGGCATGCCTTACTTAGATTTTTCGTAAAATTTGGAGTCACATTGACAATTCTACATATTGAAATATTTTCAAAAATGTCTAACTGTACAATTGAAAGACAGAGCCTAGAGTTCATAATAAACCTCCTAGAAGGGCGAAAATAATGAACCCTTACCATTATCTTCCGTCCATCAGAGAGTTGCCAAATATAAATTTAAGAAGTATAACCCGTTCCCTTATTTCTTTTGAAATATCATATCAGGTCGAAATACAAGAAAATACATTATTTTATATTTTCATGGAGATTCGTGATTTATAATATAGCGGAATATATAGCTAAACAAAGAATAATGAAATTCCTCGTCATGAAAGTATGTTTATATAATATCAGCGGTAACGAAATTTAAAATAATGAGTAAGTGTGTTCTACCTTCTTTGAGTACACACAAGTACAGCTCTAATTATCTCCGTTGGCACAACAGAAGGACCTCTTCCACCTTTTTCATTACTTTTGTCTCTGTTCGTTACCCTTCAGAGAGAGTACTTCAAGAAACAAGCCAGCAGCGTTTTTGTTGTGGAACAGTTTAGCTCTCTTTTATTTTGTATCATTGAATTAGTCATACTTCTTTATATTACAAATTAGGGTGGAGCGTTGCCATATACGATTTTATCTTTTTTCAACTATCAATTTGCCTGACCTCAGAAAAGTTGTCTAAAAAAACAAAAAAAAATTAATGTCAAAAACCTATATTCTCTACACCGCCCCAACAGCTGTTTTTTTCTTTCAAAAATTTATTTATTTGATAGGAAACTTACTGGCACTTTTTTTGTGTAAATTTCTCCCACCTCTATATGGGCGACATTTTTTGTTTTCATTAAAAGTTTCCCTGATCTCAGAAAAGTTATATCATTTCCGGTTATATCCATTCCAACTTTTTTCCAAACCATCCCTACAAAGTATTAAAACGAAAATGTTTACATCCGTCACTTTTCGCATTTCGTTTTGATGGAACATTTTATAATTAATCAAATGGAAAAACCGAAAATTTATTGCTAATAATAAAGAAAATTAAAGAGAAAAATACCGAAATTGGTCTTACTTTTAAATTACTAATTAAAGTACTTTTTTATGTACCGCGAAATTCAATTTTGCTTTTACCCTTACTGACATTTTCACGATTTGTCAATGAGGGAATCGTCAGTGTTTTATATCATTTCCATAGAAACGCTGAGATCTGACTCCACCTGAGATCTGACACTCCTACTCTAAGTAGATTATAAACCGTGGTGTCATTTATGCCTAAATTCTAACTATAGTTTTATCAGCAACAAAAAATTACAGACATTCATACGGTTGCACAAAAAATAGTGTGCATACCACGGCCGCGATATTTTTTTAGCGACCTCGAGATTATTTCTCCTTGGCTGCAAGGCGGCCTCGGTAATATTTTTTCTCTCGGTACGTGAAAAGAAATTTCGCAGCCTAGGTATACAAATAACTATTTTGTTTCAAATATCGGCATATTTTACTTTGATTTCAGTAGAGTTTCGTATTACTCCGTTCCTCCTTTCCTGATCTCAGACTGAGATCTTCTGTAACACTTAGACATAAGAGAAGCTTCTATAACACTTTTTACTGTCCTTTCAACGGCCTGAGTGTGTCAAGGTACCCTTTGATATATGATATCACTGATGACTGCGGATCTTGTACGATTTCTTGTAATTCTTCCTTTGTTAAACGCATAGGTTTCGATATTATCTGATACACTAATGGTATAAATGTTTGCGTTCGTCCCTCACCAATACGCAATAACAATATTCGTTTATATATTGTTATTGCATATTGGAAAGAATGTTTTCCGATATGCCGGTATGCGTTTTTTTGGAAGGTTTTATGTGTCAAGTTAACCACAAAGCTTTGAATCACACTTTTGAAGATATGTCTTGTTCCATTGATACAAGGAGACTGCATTTTAATGGTAAACTACACAGGGACATAAACCTTGATTATGAAGGTCACCAGAGTGAATTTTTTGTTGGATTTTCACTTGTTACATAAAAACAAAGAATCCTATTATCTGTAGTTGCCCAACGAGAGTTAACTTTCCTGGACCACTGTTCGTTATTCCTTCTGGTCTTCTAATATAGGGCACATGGTGTGCTAGGATTCGTGTACTGTACAAGTTTGAAATTATAGTAAAAAAATCTTTGAATTTAGTCACGACCTGACGTCATTTTATTTTTCAATATTTTGGGTGCATATATAACCTCCTTTCAGTGAACTCATTAATATTTAAATTAGACGTAGTGTTCCATGCTATAATGGTAAAATCAGGAGCACTCGAAGAGAAATAAACACTACCGAAGTAATCTGAGAAACCATTCCTATCAATTTTAGCGCGTGCCAGTACATATTTGTCCAACCCGAACTCCATTCCAGTAGGGAACGTGACTAAAATTTTAAATATAAAAATAATACTAGAAAACATAGCGTAACGTTGTAGTAAAACGTGTACTTCAAAAGAAAACAAGATTTCTAATTCCGCGCCATAAGTATGAAGGATCTAAACAGCGATAAAATTGGAGCGATCCGAAACTAGCTGTGACGTCACAAGCTACAATATTCCTAATAACCGGCCGAATGAATTATTATATCAAGCGGTCGAGTTCTGGGATCTCCCGTAGCCGACCGAATCGATCTCTTCGTCGTTTGTAAATTGTAGGTTGTTTCGTCACGACTTTTAACCTATTTGAAACGGTTCGCTCGCAGGCGAGACTTTAATAATTAATAACAAATTTACTATTGGGAATTAAGCCGTCATATTTTGCACATCTTATTTTTCGGTATGGTAGAAAATTCTTACACAATAAAAAAAGAGAATGTTCCCTATAGCATACATATAGTCCTGCAGCACTTTAAGGGACTGTTCCCTTTATTCGGAGGCATAAAGTTTAAGATCATCACATGAGTTACTTTATGCCTCTGGTTAGCAAGTGCAACGGATAATGACAGTAGTGAGATGCAAAACAGAAGGGGGCTAAAGGAATCTCCATAGAAAACACCCCTTCTGAACGATACTAGCACTGCTCGAACTCTGGTATTAAAGGATGTTATGGTACATCGAGTCCTCCAGATCAGCATCAGTTGTTCGAATCACCTCACTATTAGATCTGGTTCCGCAAGACATCTAAGTAAGTGTACAATCAGCTCATATGATGTTTTATCGAATACCTTGCGGTAGTCGATCCAGGCCATCGAGAGGTTGCGCCAGTACTGCATGGAGTCCTGCGTGATACACCTGTCTATCAACAGGTTCTCCTTAAAGCCAGAGACCCCCCTCTATGATCCTCGCTGCTCATATATCCGTTGATATACCCGCTTCGCTGCGTGGAGTCCTCGCATGAACAAGATGCATGTAAACACCTTGTAACATGCGTTTAGGCATGTTATTGGCCTGTTATTATAATTATTTTTAATTGTTTTTAAGGAAAGCTTTATTTGTGTCTTCGACATATTTACAGAGGGGAGCTGGAGCAATACCAAGAGTCACTTCCCACGTCCGTGGGGTGAGTGATTATTAGGTCCGAGAGTCGTGTGCCCTGAATAGGCGTAATGAGCCCAGGATAACAGCCTTCTGCATTCGGTCGGCTATGATTTACGCATGCCGGAACGGTTTTTAATTCCGAAAGCAGTGTGTGTGTAGTTCCACCGAGAAGTCCAATGATCAGTACCACTAACTTAACAGTATGTCCTGAATAGAGTCTGCGGAGCTTGTAGAGCAGATCTCGATATGTTGTCCGTTTTTCCTCCTCCAAGACTCCGTTTTTCCTCCTGTTATCGGCTGATGCCGAGAACTCAAAGACAAAAATTGTCTTGAGCTGGTGGTCCAAGAGAACGTCAGGCTTATTCGCTCGTATTAGCCTGACGCTGGGAAACAAGTAGTTGCAATAAATTAGGCACTTCTCTATCATTATTATTACTATTAGTATTATTATCATCATTATTATATTATATTTGCACCATGATGTAGACCTGCTCATCGAATTCAAGTTAATGTAGATTATTAGACATATTTTATGTTTTTTATGACAATCTCCTAGTCCATATATTACTAATTATAAAATATTGGAATTATTTATATATTCTGAATATATTGTGCTGTATAATTTCCGATTTTCTGACGACGGTTAACGAATAGGTACTTATTTAATATAATAAACTATTATTCGATTACAGTAGTTGCCTGAAAAAACTTTATTAATGTGGTCAATAATATTATAGAGTCAAGCTTAACACGGGTTAGGAATGTTCATTGCATTTTTCAGCATTAAAAATGCCTTCACGATTCACTTAAGTAAAAGTGTCTAACTGCATAAAACATGTGGAGCGTTGAATTATCAATACGTCACAACGCTAAGCGTCATTGTACAGCTGGGACGTTGGGATGCACTGAGTTTCAGCGTCGACGCTCTCACTCGATGTACCTGTAAGTCTAAACAGTTCCACCGCGACGGTTGTATGAAAGAGGTCATGTGACCTTGTCTGTTATGAGAAAAAATAGTTGTACTTAAAAATTATGGATCTGCGACGTTCGCGATAACACTTGATTAAGCATCGAATATTTGGCTCTATTTTCATTAAAACGAATAGTTTTAATTAATTGTTATGAACATAAACAGTAATATCTACACATTATATCACAGTTGAATAGTTTCAGTTGAGTTCAGTGTCTTTACATTTAATAAATAATATTGGATAGGGTAAGTCAAATATAATGATAAAATTTGTATTTTTAATCAAATATAACTTTAGGTATAATTATATCTAGTCACGGAAATGTGTTTATTTTCTTCAGCTCGTATTCAACTTTTCTGTACCTATTTAATAAAACATTAGCATAAGCATTATTTCTGTATCAAGCGACAGACAATCGAAACAATTACGGTAAATGGTAATTAGTACATGTTAATTGTATTTCTAGTGATATTGAGTTTACTGTACTATTTACTATTGAGAAAGTTTACTAAAGTAAAGAGGCATTTAGTAAGCTTTGCTACGTACCTACTGTCATCCTCAATACGCCTACTTATTGTTTCGGTATTACTATATTTATGCTAAGTTAGATTTTAAAGGCTCGCTGAAAATCCAATATTTAACAGACCTTTCAACGTTCAATGATGTATTTGTATTTATAGGTAAATCATAATTTAAATGCTTCGTTAAAACGGTAATCAAAAACGGCAATAGTTCAAAAACTTGCGTTAAATTGTGGATATGGATTGAATATAAAATCATAATCTATTATGCAGATATCGTACATATTTCCTCGAGAAGACTTTCTGGGAAAAATATTGTTTCTGTATCGTATTGGGCATACATAATATATATGTCCAGATATATTTGTATGGTGAAAAACTTAACAACAAATCATAACTTAAAAACTATTGGGTGTTTTAGGCCATTTGTTACATCTTTTGTTAAATTTATTTGGAACAATTTGGAACAATTTTGTTAAATTTATTTGAAATCTGGAGCAAGTATTATTAAATATAGCAATTTGCTCTAAGGACACCTGGTGGTTAAATTTAATAGAAGATAGACGAACCAAACTGGCCCTTATAGTAAAGGAATATCGGTGGCCTATATTTTATACATGTTTCTGAATTCCAATTCTATATTAAAAAATGGATTGGTGTGAGGAAAGCAACCAAGCAAAAGAACATACGCCACCGTAAAACTATAATAAGAACAAAATTAATATTTCAAAAATGTAGGTTATCGAAATCACAACACTCCTACCTATACCATAAAATTTATTCAAAAATCCGGAGTTGAGTAATGGTAGTAGTAGTAGTAGTTGGGATGGCCAAGGCCTGGCAAGTAGGCCACAAACTGGCCGTTTTTGGCTACCTTCCCCTGTCGTCTCCTACCTAGTTTCGTCACCTCTTCCCTTGCCGAAACTTCCTAATTTTGGGCAGGTAGGGTCTTGCCCCACTCCTATTAGTGATACAATATGTCTTCTAAGCGTATAATATTATGTGCTATGGAGCGTCAGTTAGTCAAAGAGTTTAGTTCAGTCAAAGTTCAGTGGCTCATTTTCTCTCTTTTCCCATTGAGAGGGTTGAAAAGTATGTGGATATGGACCACAGTAATGTGAAAATTCCGGCCCTAATTTTCGCGTATGTAGAACATATTAAAAATCTATTTTCCATTTGCAAGAAAAAAATATGTTCGGACACGATTTTGTCGCCTACCAGGATAAGTGTTGACCTAAGTGCTGATTCACCATACCAGGGTACCTACTTTGCAATTACGGAT
>CAXKVY010006527.1:0-19024 GCA_964058915.1 Tetropium fuscum | reverse complement strand
CAATGGGCAAATTCTGCAGGTCAACTCTCAACAATTTCCAATACCCTTAGCAAGGCGGCTAAAATGGGTGACTACTTGCGTTACGCCCTATTCGACAAATATTTCAAGAAAATTGGAGACTGCGTTGGAGCGTCCAGCTGTGCCGCTGGTTCAGGCAAAGACAGCGCCCACTATCTATTGTCGTGGTACTACGCTTGGGGGGGTTCCATCTCAACTGATAATGGTTGGTCCTGGCGTATAGGAGATGGTGCTGCTCACTTTGGTTACCAGAATCCATTGGCCGCATATGCTCTAGCGAACGACGCCAACTTAAAACCCAAGGGGTCTACTGCTGCTGAGGATTGGGCAACTTCATTGACCAGACAATTGGAGTTCTATAGCTGGTTACAGACTGAGGAAGGAGCTTTTGCAGGTGGTGCTACCAACAGTTGGAATGGACGTTATGACACACCTACTGACAATCTTACATCCAACACCTTCCATGGTGAGTACCAAATGGAATATTATTATCAGGCTTACAAATTATTCATTTCCTAGGACAATTAACTTTCTGAAATAATAATTGCAGGTATGTTCTACGACTGGGAGCCCGTATACCACGACCCTCCATCCAATCGATGGTACGGTATGCAGGCATGGTCTGTAGATCGTCTAGCTCAATACTACTACGTGAGCGGCGATTCAACAGCTAAAACACTTTTGGACAAATGGGTATCCTGGGCCACTTCAAATATCAAGGTCGACAGTAGCAGCTACCAAGTTCCCGATCATCTTGCATGGACCGGCACCCCTGGCAACAGCCTTCACGTAAGCATTGAGAGCTACAGCACTGATGTTGGTACCGCAGCCTCCACCGCTAGGGCGCTAGCTTACTACGCCGCCAAGTCTGGTGACAGCAATGCAAAGTCCATTGCCAAGCAACTGCTGGACGTTATGTGGAACAACTACCAGACAACTACTGGAGTTTCTGTAGAGGAAGCACGTGAGGACTACAGTCGGTTCAACGAGCCCGTGTATGTACCATCCGGATGGACCGGGACCTATCCCAATGGAGACACCATTGATTCTTCGGCTACTTTTATTGGCATCCGATCATGGTATAAGAGCGATCCTCAGTACTCTAAAGTAGAAGCTTACTTGAACGGAGGTTCTGCTCCCACGTTCACGTACCATCGTTTCTGGGCACAAGCTGATATTGCTCTTGCCCAGGGCGCTTATGGACTTCTCTTCGACGATTAAATTATTTCTCTTGGATAAGAATGAGTATTGATAAATGTTTACGGTATTTAATAAATAGTTGAACATTCAAAAACAGCCAATGTGTTTACTTGTGTATAAATGTAGATCAGTTTTGGGCGGTAGAATTTCATAAATCGCCTTTAACGGTGTAACGTCAGCCCTTTAGGCTATCAAGGGCTGGCGCCCCGAATGTCGCGTCCTACTGAGACGACGGCGGCGCTGCCTTGCTTAAGGGGTGGTTATTTAAAAGAGCGGTAGCGCTGCCACCAGATTATCTATATTTTATTTCCGGTGTAATCACGGAATGTAAGCGGAAAATTACTACCCCTAATTAAGATTTCCCCAAAATATCTACTGGCCGTTAAATTTGGTTAGTAACGTGGAAGTAGCGGCAAAGAGGGACATGTAGATCTAGATAGATGTAGTCCTGACACACAGGTAAAATGGGGTGGATCTTCCAGAAAACAATTGAAAACTGTTAAAATTTACTATATTAACGGTTAGAGTTTTATATACACAAATTTAAATGAGAAGAGATCAAATGACGTCCTCCTGATACACGGAGATACAAAAAAATTGTTACTGACGCTGATTCAACGCTACACATTGAAGTTTAGACCTCCCTCAACTTACTATATACCTCCAAGATCCGTCTATAAGCTAAATATCACTCTATTTATGTGACAAATGAAAATTACCCCTAATTTTCTTAAGCAAAACAAATCCTACGCTTCCTCTACAACTTATTAAGCATATGCGCAGGGCTAAGCTAATATCTACCTATTTCTCCTAGGTTAAGATAGACAAATATTCGATAAGACTAAATTAAGGCATAAGGTCTATACTAAACTACCTAATTCTTGGGACTCAATCAACTCTGGTAACTCTTTTTATACTGTTTGACTTTAATTTCGCACCCTTTACCTCTTTTAGCGGGAAGATTATGACTTTTCCTCGCGTCAAATCTACGTTAAATCCTTCGTGGTTTGCGACAGACCAATACTACTAGATAAACATCGTACTCCTTGCGGTTACCCCGCGAGCCACCCAGAAAAGTGCCACTGCCGCATTTTTGACCTATTGCGACAAATGCGTGATATCATCGCGTGATATTTCGTGGTGCCTTTCTGCCGCGTTCGCAGTCTTGGATCCTTTTCTTACGAAAACTTTTATATAAACAAATCATGGCCCGGCCAGATCTTATGGCCCGGATATTATGACTGTCATCCTGGCGCTTCGTCAGAATCTCAAATTATAGTATCCTTCAACTAGCAGTTGTTACAACGGTTTAAACCTGTAACCTAATAACGCATTCGAGCACAGCAAACAAAGTGTTTAGCTTATTATAAATTATAATTCAATGGATTATTGGGTATAGCCGCGTTGAAATACTATTTTTTTGTGGAGATGCCCCGGTGTCTGAACATAGGATGGCCCACCGTCATCTACCGCACCACGTGACTCCTCATTCCTAAAATAGAAATTAAAACGTTTCGCCGTACATACAGACGGTTTCATTAGAAATGATTTGAAAGCAAAGGACGCCCTATACATTCCTCAGAGAGTTGACTTTAAGACTGGTTCAGGATTACTTACATTACAAATATTATCCAATAGAGTGAGGTTAGGTTCTACGAAATATTAGGAAATGAAACAATTATAATATAAATGAAACATTATAATTAACAAATACCAAATAGGCTCTTATTTTATTTTATATATTACATCATTTAAATCAGATTTAAAAATAAAACATAGGACACATAATGCCTGCATTAACAACATTAAAAAGCATTGGTATGAAACTCTTTAGAATTATTTGAAGTAAAACACTAACACATTAATTTATTATAAATACTTACGAGTAACTATTAACACCGTATAATTACAAATTTAAAAGTATACAAATATGTCAAATAGCTATTATAAAATAATTATTGTCTTTAAGGACAGCCTTAAGACATACTTATGTTTCATATATATATATATATATATATATATATATATATATATATATATATATATATATATATATATATATATATATATATATATATATATATATATATATATACAGCGAACGGTGTAAAGGTTGGAATAAATTCGATAAAATTGATATCGACTTTTGTAGAAAAGTCCCGCATGAAGTCGATTTTGTTTTAAACATGATCATCTTTTTTTTGTTAGACATGATTTGATAGGTTTTTGTTTTTGAGGTAATGGTGTGACTGGCAATTTTTTAAATAGCAACCTAATTTTTTTATTTGCGTTCTTTTTCTGCATGTTTCGGTTTGTACAAAATTTTAGCTTGATTACATAATAATATTTCAAGAAAATCGTAATTTGTTCACCACTGAAACGAGCAGAATAAACTGCACATAAATAAAAAAAATAAGAAACATTTAAAAATATTTCAGTGATGCCAACCTAATCTATCAAAACGTGTCAAATACAAAAGAAATAAGGGTCTCTTAAAAACAATATGGACGTGCCTGGAACCCCAAAAAAGGCGATTATCGAATTTATTTATTTATATTTATGTTCATTATATGTATATATATATATATATATATATATGTATATATATATATATATATATATATATATATATATATATATATATATATATATATATATATATATATATATATATATACATATATTATACAGTATGTATATGTATATATTATACAGTAACACATGCAAATTATTGTCATATTTGATTTTGTGCACTTATCCTTATGGTATCTTATATATTCTAGTAATTATTGTCTCCAGTTGCATCAGTTATTATTGTCGACTATATAAAAGTCTATATTACCCCAGTAAAAATTATGAAAATAACATATCCACAAGGAAGTAAAGTGTTATGCAAAATATAAGGAGAATTTGGCTTTCTGTTATTCTCTTTAATCATCTATTATTTAGTCTCTTAAAAAATTGCCATAAATAATTGTTTGCGAGTCTGTCCTCCACAAGGGTCATCCAACACTCTATGTCCCGCTTTTTTGGCTGCCGATAGAACTAGGCACTACTGTCAAACTAGTTTTCGAATAGAAAATGTCATCTACTGCTTTTTTATTGTAACGGTCTTAATAGAGACCCAAGTCAACAGTACCGTAAATATAAGGAACCGTACTCTGACGTCGCGCCCACATGACGTAGCACAATTAGCTGATGGCAACCTTAGTGCTGCCAGTGTCAGCAGAGCCTATGTGTCACATAATAAATAGTTGTTATCGAGGTGCATCTAAAGCGATCTATTTCTTCCATTTGTATTTGCCTTAATTAAAAAATATGAAATTTTGTGGTAAACTTATGTGATGATATGTTCTCGAGATTTGTTATATTTAATATAGACAAAAAAAATAGCCAGAAAAACGCGAGGAAAAAAGAAGTTTGTTTAAAAAATTAAAGTTTCATAAAAGTAAACATTATAATAACTTACATGGTACACAGTAAACACTATTCTCCAAAATTACTGTGGTAAATCTAAGGATAGCTTGACTGTCATATATTAAATCTTTTTTATAACCAGATTTCGTTAAATCCAATATATTTAGTCGACTATTCCGCCCCCACCACTAGCAGATCTAGAATTTCGTATTTCGGAATAAAAAGAACAAAATTGTTGAACAAAAAGTCCGTCCTTATTCCACACCCACAATAATTAAACATACTATACAGATTTTTTTTAAAATCAAATCTTCCACTTATATTCCGCTCATATCGAAACTTTGGCCGTGACAACCGCCCGTAAACACAGCTACGAAGTGCAGCGGAATACCAACTGATACCGAATTTGTATGAAATTAAAAATAATTTTAAATGGCACAACCAAACGGTAATTGTACATTTTAGGTGAAGTGCGGTGCGTCTCTTCCGTTCCCTGGCGAGCCGCCACTGTTCTCGATAGATTGACCAAATTCGGAACCAAAAAGGTGCTGTCAGCTGATACTCCTGGTATCCACAATTGTGCACCTATTTCGCCATACCTCTATGGCACCTGCTCTAGGCTCTACCTAGGCTTGCTCTAGGCTTTTGGTGACGTCACGCGAGAGAGACGGGGCCTTATTATTTATCGGTGTTGTTGTCAAAAGCCACCTTGAGTAATTAATGTTAATTAATGTTAATTAGTTAATGGTAATGAGAATACCTCTTCCGGGCGACACGTAATGGCATATGATTACTAGGGATTTAGTACGTCGAAAACATTTAAAACGATACTTTTAAAGTAGCCAAATTACGACATATTATCTTGTAATAGTGAAAAACTTTTTTAAAATACATATACAGTTAATAGTTTTTATATTATTGTCATAGTGTACCAGGTATAACTGGAAATAGCCATTGCCTCGTGCATTTTATTTCAGAACGAATATAGCATGCTTAGTTTAAACTAGCCATAAAAAGTTTTACAAAATATAGCACTATTTCCAATTTCACGTGGTATGTAGCTTACATATTATATTAGAAATTGTACACTAGTAAATGTAAATCAATTTTAACATTATTGTCTTTGTATTGTCGTAACAATTAGTAGGACCTTTTAATAGTTATCTTCCCAAAATGCTGACAAAAGTCGTCGCCGACTCAATGAGAGCACAAATTTGAGTATGTAGCACGACGGCGTATTACCGTCACGTTAAAAAAATAAGTTATTTTTGAAAATTTCAAAATATTGAAAAAAAATTTTTTAGAAAAAAAAATCACAACGACAAAAATATTAAAGTTTCAACAAAAAATCTCAAAACCGACAGAAAATTTGAAACAGTGAAGAAAAGTATAAGTGGACATGTTTGCAGGGACGCCAATGGTAGAGCGATAAAATATATACAAATAAATATATAAAATAATAAATGTGTGGTGTGTCTTAATAATAACGGGATTTTCATCATTAAACTTCGCAGATAAGCTTCAATTAAATTACTAAAGGAAGGGCAAAACCGCCTATGAAAAATTTAAGTACAAAAATGACAAACTGATTAGGCATTTTGATCCAGAAAATCATTACGACAAATTTTAATGGTTAACAGGGTGTGGAAATATTAGTAAATTATTTTGTTGGCCATCTTTACTTTTTGAAAAAGAAAAGGTCTGTGGATTAAAACTGGTTTTTCCGATTTAAACAATTTGCATAAAGCTGCAAAACGGCATAGGTAAGAAAAAGGTAAGCAAAATAGGTAATCTTTTGAAAATTGCTTCCCTTACTTAAATTTATACCGCACGCCCATGATCTACGTAGTTCTAAGATATATAGAAAGTGCACTGACCGCGTACAGGAAAAAACACAGTAACTCAAATTTCTCAATATTCAATTAAAATATCAAATTCCACAATACTATATAAAAGTTGTATATATATTATTTATCAATATCATAAAAGAATTATTGTGCGTACAATAATATAGTACTTATAGGCCAAGATGTTAGCCATTTTTACATTTATTTTTGTCTACTTTAATATGGCAATTCGGTAAATATTTATTTTTATAGTTAAATGCGGCTCTATAGCAGGCTGGTTCTAGAAAGAATTATATCTTCTTAACTCATTGGAATGACGCGCTCTCTGTCTTTCATTTGGCTCTGGTGGCAAATCTGGTAAACATTCCTTTGCTTTTATTTACCCAGCATTGGCGAGTTTGCGGGATTTTCGCGCGTATTCTGTAGATATAAGTGAAAATGATATTATACCTAAAACGTGCAGGGCTAGTCTGACAAACATTTTAAAAGACATGAATTGCGGATGGATTATCATGCTTGGCGGATGGATTATCTTCGAAAAATAAAAATGTTTCGAAACGAAGGGCGGAAAATTTATGACACTGATGAAACATGGGTCCACGAAGGACATACTGTGAAGAGAGACTGACAGGATAGAAGCGTGAAAAATGCACGGCAAGCTGCGACTTAAGGCTGGACAACTGGTTTAAAAATGCAGTCTGGAAAAGGTCGCTGTTTAATTATAACGCATATTGGAAGTGATAGTAAATTTCTGCCTAATGGAGAATTGATATTTCAATCCAACAAGACTGTAGACTACCACGAGGAAATGAAGTATACGAGAAATGGTTTGCCGGGATACTTAAACATTTGGAATCAGGAAGTGTGGTTATGGATAATGTGCCTTATCATAGCCAAAAATGTGAGGAAATACCCCAACAATCGTGGAGCAAGAGAATAATTCAAGAATGGTTAACAGAGAGCATTCCTTAAGGCGGAATTATTGCAAGTTGCTAAGGTACGTGTTCATAAATATAAGAAACTGGCAGTGGATGAACTGGTATTGACGCATGGAGTCACATTGTTGAGATTACCTCCTTATCACTGCGAATTGAACCCCATTGAACCTCATTGAATTGATCTGGTCGCAACTAAAAGGGGAAGTGGCGAGAGTGAATCGAACTTTTAAATTAGCTGCCGTAGAGAGCCATCTTCGAAGATGGAATGGAAAATGTCACCGCATAAAATCGGCAGCAGTGTATTAATCACGTGATGAAAGAGGAACAGATAATGTGGAATATGGATTTGGAAGTTGATCAAGCCATAGAACCCATTGTGATTAATATTGGAAATAGTGATAGCGACAATGACGATGAAGTGGAAGGTGACTGAAAATAGTGATATTAGTGATTATATTATTAAATAGTGACATAGAAAATAGTGGCATTAATTACACGTTTTTAATGTAAGTATTAAGGTGTAAGGTATTAAGGTATTTTTATTTTGGGTTGAGAATTTTTTGCTTTATTTTGGAATATACTGGATTCCCCATAATAGACTACCCATTTTATATTATTAATAAATTCCCTATGAGATAACTAAATAGATTGTTCTCTGTGGGATTATCTTCTGTAGTCTTTGGGATTTAAGTAAATTATTAATCAAGGATCTTTTGGTATCATTGGCCCTTATTTGTTTGAGGATGAAAATAACCGCGCTGTAACAGTAACATCCGAGCGCTACGTTAATATGCTAGAGACATTTCTCATTCCAGAATTAAATAGACGAGGATTACTAAACAATGCCTTACTATTCCAGCAAGATGGGGCAACAGCTCATACCGCCAGAAACTCAATGAGGGTCCTGCGAGAAATGTTTAATGGCCGATTCATTTCTCGATTCGGAGATTTGCCTTGGCCTTCGAGGTCCCCCGACTTAACGGCACCCGATTTTTTCCTGTGGGGATATTTAAAAGCCAAAGTGTTTGCGAGTCGTCCAGGTACAATCGAGGAACTGAACGTCAAAATTCGTGAAGAAGTTGAAGGAATAGACGAAGGTTTGCTACACCGTGTAAGGAACCACTTTTTATCCAATATCATTTAGAAGACGTGATTTTTAAAAGTTAGAATTAAATTAGCCAAATATTTACAAGTTCCAAATATCATAAATCCCAGAGTTAGCTGTAATTTAGTAAAATAAAAAGTTTGTTTTGTTAACCTAAAATAAATTAAATCAAATATTAAAATGGGTAGTCTATTATGGGAAACCCAGTATATTCATTATATTATATTCATTTAATTTTTCGGTTTCAAGTTTATTTTTCACGGCTACTCAGCTATTTTGTACATATTTATTTTTGTTTCGTGTGGGAAACATGGCCACTGGCGAACCACTCACTAAGAAATAGTAACGTAACTGAAAGCAATACTTCATGTAGTGGTGTGGAAACTTGCATCCAATATCAGATGTGCTGTTTAAAATATGCATATAAAAACCTTCTACTTTCGATCCCCTAGAAAAAAATTCCTACGCCTATGAGTAACACTTTGTATGTCAGTGTTGCCGGTCAGTGCACCTGCTATATTTAGTAGAACTAGTTGGATATTTATAAATTATTGGGTAGGCTCAATACCGTCAAAAGCCGACACTGGATATTATTTTCAATTTTGATACTTATATCTAATAGGATATTAAATCACATATTTTGGTTAAAAAAGTTATTTCATAGCTCCATCAGTGGCGTGCCTGCAAACATATGTAGCGATATTTCTCTTCACTGTCTCAGATTTTTTAGATCTTTTGCCAAAATTTTAAATTCTTTTGTAAACATTTCGAGATTTTCAAAAATAAATGATTTTTCGTAATGTAGCTTCTGTAGCTATCTACATGAAAACAATTGATATGTATAAATGCTACAAAGTTACTTTCACATTTTTTGCTACTAAATAGTAAAGATCTTAAAAAACATTGAATATACATAATTCAATATCTACACGAACTATGCAGGGTTAGAAAATGTATCTGGCCAGAGTCTAAATGAGAACTATACCGGGTGATTTTTTTTAACATGATACATCCAAATATCTCGAGAAGTAAGCACTTCGGGGAAAAATATGTCGTATCAAAATTAAATCATTTCCTGGGGGAAATACTTTAGTACAAGAACCACCACCACACCCCCCACTTCCTGCCCCCCTTCGCAGGGATGGGGGTGACTTTGACATTTTAAATGGGGACACCTACCGAACCGTCATTCACGGTAATTCATGAACCGTCTCTCACGGTTCATGAATTTTTTCAAACTAATATTGAAAAATAATGTTTGCGATAAAACTTTTGTATTTTTAGTCGGGAAATCCGAATCCGCGAAAAAAATAGGGGCCCCAATTCAAAGAGTCAGAGCCACACCCACCCTTGCGCAGGGGGTGGGGGGTGCGTGTGTGGTTTTGGTACCAAAGTCTTTCCCCCACGGAGTGATTTAATTTTGGTCCAAGATATTTTTCCCCAAAGTGCTTACTTCTCGAGATATTTGGATGTATCAGGTTAAAAAAATTACCCGGTATAATGTACTGGGTTCCTTAAAAAAATGTCAAATTGTATCGTCATAAGTAAGGCAATTTCTGCGAGTGTAGAAACTAATTAAATAATGAGTTTGACATTTGATAAAGCTACAACGTAATGGTTTGTCATAACAATCTGTTTCGTACTGCTGATATTGATATGTTGAACTAACTTTATAGAGTTCGATTATGCCTTACATGACTGATTAGATACAGCCTATATAAATATATTGTTAGATGATACAGGTTTCGGTAAATACATTTTTTATGATATGAGCAGAATGTTAGGTTAAATCTGATATCAGTCAAAATCCCGTTAAATTTGAAATAATTACTATATATAACGTTAGAGAATATGAAGGTTGACCTGTATACTTCTTGACGACATCAATAAGCTTATCGTTATTAAATATACGAGGAAAAAATGCCTCGCTCTCGCTCCATTCACCTGCCCATTGCTGTTACGCTCGGATATATAGCCAGGGTCCACTATATGTATTTTCCAGCCCATGTTGTTGTGAATGTAGCACTAAAAATAAAATAAAGAAAGTTTTAAAGATTAAATGAGAAAACTGAAGTCACTAAAATAGTGACTTAGAAGTGTATATGAAAAAATATAGGTAAAAAAAGTGTTTCCATAAAAATACGTAGGGCCACAGCGTAGAAGGGCCACAGCGATAATTTTTTTTTTATAAAGAATATAAAAATATCAATAATGAAAAATATTTCTGAGGATTCCGACTTATAAGTGAGAGTTATTAGGACTTGTACGATGGGGTTATGACTTTTATCTCAGAATTATGACATATCAGAATTTCTTATTTTATTTAAGAATAAAATTCTGACATACAAGTTAGAATTCCATCTTAGAATAGGCCATTGATTATGTTTTAAAAAACAGGGCAATAAGGAACTAAGACGTTCACGGTTTTTTATTGCAGGATTCAATCAATTGGTTATAAATTTATAAATGAGGAAAAAAACGCGGAGTGCTATTAAATTAGAGGGTGGAAATTGAAGATAGGGGTGAAAAACCAACCCTTTTGTTTTTTCAAGATATCTCGTAAGAAAAGCAAAAATCTCGATATTAGGTCTTACGAAACTTTTTGTAGAGAACCAAATTTCCCATCGGGACAGTATTTTCTGAATATTAAAAAAAATTCATGCCGAAACAGTCGAAACAAATTTGAAAAAAAGAGAAAATTTCGAATTTTTGATTTTTTTTGCTTTTTTCCTGTGTCTTTTTCTTTGGGCATCGATAGGTATAGGCGTTGCTTCATATAAAAAATGTAGATTAAATTTCCTTTAAAACGGGGGCGGAACAGTTTTTTTGATTGAAAATTGACCGAGATAAGGCCATTTTAACTTGGCTTCTTTTTTTTGCATTTCATCCCTCTTGTACGAATATTGTTTTCGTTCGCATTTTATTGAAAAAAATATTGTTTTACTCAATTAAAAAAGTTTTATTACGTTTATTATTTAGTAATACATGACAATTACAATAAATTAATGTTTGGAACAAGGTGCTACTACATTTCAACAATAATATGGTCAAACAGCATATCGATATCACCATCTATATCTTTAGTAGTGTCGTCTTCTGCAATATCAGCTTCTTGTATATTGGCACAATTAATCCCCATGCATTCTTTGCATGGGGAGGAATTGCGTCATAGAAAACTTGCGTCATAGGATTTTTAGACAGCCAAAAAAACTTTAGAAATCGGCAATTGCTCAGAAGCATGTTCGTCTTTCCCCATACAAACAAGCTGCAATGTATTCCGATGCAGAGGTAATATCTTGTTCAGTTGCATTGTCACGTAAGACTATTTCCATGTATGGTTGAAGTTGTACACTGTTTTTAGTTATAAAATTTATATTTTTTTTGCCAATGTTGAAGACAGCTGAAGTAGCATCACAACCACTGTAGGCGTGAATAACTCCTATAAACTTCTGCAACTGAGGAAAATCAAAACTATTTCTATCAAACAATTTGGCGCTGTTTTTCCGATGTGTGGTTTCCAAAAATATCCATTATCATTTTGCAACAGAGATAAAATAATACGAAGGTCTACATCTTGTCCAACAATAACAGCATTTTTTAACATTGATGCTTTCTCTTTTGCACATTCGACAAGAAAATCTGCGTCATCATCTGTTTACACTGCATCACTTCCACTTCCTTCAATTTTTCAATCAACATTTTAAAGTATCGTTTGAATATTGATAATTAAACCAAACATTTGTTGTAATTGTCATGTATTACTAAATAATAAACGTAAAAAAACCTTTTTAATTGAGTAAAACAATAATTTTTTCAATAAAATACGAACGAAAACAATATTCGTACAAGAGGAATGAAATGCAAAAAAAAGCCAAGTTCAAATGTCCACATCTCGGTCAATTTTCATTGAAAAAAATTGTTTTACCCACCATTTTAAAGGAAATTTAAATCTACTTCTTTTTATCTGAAGCAATGCCTATAACTATCTAAGCCCAAAAAGAAGATCGAAATCGAATCGAAATCGACAATCGAAAAATAAAAAAAAAACAAAAAATCGAAATTTTTTAATATTCAGAAAATGCTATTCCGATGGAAAATTTGATTCTCTACAAAAAGTTTCATAAGAGATATAGCGAAATTTTGCTTTGTTTACGAAATATATTGAAAAAACCAAAAGAGGTGGTTTTCACCCCTATCTTCAATTTACGCCCTCTAATTTAAATAGCACTCCACGGTTTTTTTTCATTTATAACTCATTGATAGATTCCTGCAATAAAAACCCATGAACGTCGTAGTTCCTTTCTATATATGACATAATCAATAGCCTAATAATTCTGACTTACAAGTCTGAATCCTGAGATAAAAGTCAGAATTCTGATAAAAGGCAAAATTCTGATATAAAAGTTAGAACTCTGATACAGAATTCTAATTTAAAACTCTAAATTCTAAATAAAAATATTTTGCCTTCGTAAAAAGGTATTCGTACTCATAAGCATAAGTTTCGTGGTATCTTAGTCCCGGATTTGCCGTAGACGCTAGTTTAGTTTTCTCCATCAAGAATAAGTCAGTATATTATCATGAAAACATAAACTCTGTAAATGTTGAAAAGTGACTGACACAGACTTTGGCCGGTGTTACAAAATCCCACATCGGTTTATAGAAAAACAATCAACCCGATCGTGGACGAAAAAAAAGGGACAAAAACATAGATTTAAATGACAACGCATTTAGAACCAATTTGCTCCGACTAGCCAGCGCTAATAAAATAGAGGACATGAACTACAGCAGCTTTCATCGTATCACTGCCAGTTAATCCAATAGAACTTGTTTTGCACTTTATAAGTATTTGGATCATGGCTTTCACGTGGCAGGATTATCATTCGATTGTCTTGACTTTATTATTAGTAAACTTTGTAATCATGGTTTCAGAGGCATATTTTGGGAATGGGGCTCTAGTCTTATTTCGGATAGATCAATGGTTATCCTTACCCGAGGTCCATAAACTGAATAACATTTCTTGATATATTAATGAACAGTGATAACCTAAATTAACAATTTTGAGTTTATTTCGTTTTGTGATTATAAGTTTTGACTATGTATATAACCCTGGATCCGAAATAGTGTGGAGTGATTCATCACCAGCATATGGACGGCTCAGGGAGATGAGGGGCGAAGAGAACGAAATTCCATAGCCGTATCATTTTAGAGGGGGCAGAATAAAAAAAGTACTGTAGTAGATGATCCTAAAAATGTGTGATATGTATACTCTATACGTTTTCTTTATCAAGTATATACCAAATATTTTCTTCGCCGTAAAACAATTTCGTTTTTCTCAATAAGAAGACTTTTCCGATTTCGTATTATATGACGAAAATTCATCTCATGCATAGTTCTCAAAAGAACTTTCCGAGATATCTTGGGTAAAGATTGATCGTCAGAAATAGCAAGTGAAATTAACTTCAGTGTCGGAATCTCATTTTTAAAAAAGAAACCATGGATAATCCGGCGAACATTCTGATATAATAAATCAATCAATATTACCTGATAATACAGCAGATCTGGCGCATCCATGGGAACAGTCCAATTGAGAATTCCTGGCTCCCCTTGATCGCATTTTATCGGCAGCCGTAGCGTCACCATTTCGATGCGCTCGTGGGTCCATTCGCAATATCTGCCTGTATGTGTTGGGTATGGGTACCCTTCGTCGTCGTAGGCCACCCCAGCAAACACCTTTTGTGTCCTCTGCTCTTCTGCTGTCTTCTGTCCAAAGCCCCCCTCTTCAGAGTCGGTAATGTAGAATGGATGGTACCTGCATTTTTTCTAGCGTTATTAAAGGAATATTTTCCCACTGTAAACTATAAATTACTATAACACAGAGTAATGCAGCATTTTGCAACACATGAACCGAGAAATTAATTAGGATTCAATTTATTTTATGGATTGAGTTTTTGCGTTAGTACGGCTTTTCTCTGAAGAACACTTTTACGAGTCACTATACTTGGCGGAACACTAGCCGGTGGCGCATCCTGACATTGACAGTAGGTGAAGCATAATCATTGAAAATTTCAAACGGCTTTAAATGAATTTGAAATTTTTTAGTTGCATTTGCAATATTATCGAAAACTGACGTCCGCGAGAAGGAATTTCATCCTTATTTTATAAAAAATTGAAGTATTAGTTCGGTCCGTGGTTCGTGGAATGACAGTAGGTGCAGTACTAGCAAAATATTTTTCGCTGTTAAATGATATCAAAGAAAGGAGAGATAAAAGCCATTTATTCAAATTATGCCTACCAAACTAATGAGTCGAATGAAATTGTTTCATTGTTTGAATTATTATTTTTTCCGCGGAACACACTTTGGGAATCGCTGCTCTAGAATCTAGAGAGTCTAGATTATGCTAGAAAAACCTTAACGCTTTTTTGGAGTTGCGTCCACCATACCTGGTAGGTTCTGTGCCGTCAGCACCTCCTTGTATTATAAACGTGTAAGTCTGTCCCCTCTCTAAGGTGAGTTCTGGCATGAGTTCCATATTCAGATACCATGCCATACCGGTTTGACCTGGTATAGGAGTATAATAGCCTCTTGTATCTGACGCTGGACCTATGCTTGCAGTGAAGACAGTTTCACCTATGTAAATTAAAAAGTACCATTATAAATAGTCTTGATTGAAAAATGTCAAGGTAAGTCACTCGTTTACAATTGGTCAGTTTTTATTTCTCAGTTTATTTATTAAGCAACACTACCCAACAGAAATTTCAATTACTGGGTAGGAGATATAAGTAGGTACATAATATACAGATATGTATATCAATATGATAGCTATGTTTTAACAATGAAAATATAGTAATGTAACCATAACACAAAGCGAGTTAAATTTTGTATCGCAGCTACATTGCAGTGGAATATAGCAAATTGATTTTGAAAATTGTTATAATTTTCACCAATCTTATATAGGGGGGAAGGAGTTTTAAATATTAGTTCTAGAAAGGGGTAAATAAAATAATCTGTTTTCTCTAGAACTCGGCGTGCGAAAATTCATTAAACTTAAAATAGCGCAACAGTCTTTTATATTATTTAGTACAACGAAAAAAACCATTTGCTGTGGTATAATTCCTCGAGACTCAAGATTCGACAGCTAATACCTGTTTAAAAGTGCAGCTTGAGGAAAGGTAATAGTAAGATAGACACCATCTACCTTATACGCAACACAATGTCTTTAAAAACGTGTCTGAATTATCTCTAAGTTTATAAGGAGGAGACCCAATAACTGAAGCATATTCTAATTTGGATCAAACAAAAGATTGGTATCACAGTTTCAGAGTGTGAATATTGTTAAAATCATGAGAACACCTTATTATTAATCCGGGTGTTCTAAAGCTTTCGCTGGTAATTGTGTTTATATGATAGTTAAAATAGTTAATAGGCAATTAACATCAAGATCAACTATAATATCATTAATGGAAATATCTAAAAATAACGGTCCCAGCACAGAGCCTTGTGGTACACCCGTCTGTACGAATTGTAGACTACATAATACAGGGTGTTTCAGGTTTTAATCAGAAAAATTTACTAGTTGATAGAACCCGCAAAAATAATATGAATAGTTTATATCAACTTGTATGATTTAAAGCTTCGTTTTCGAGATACAGGGTGTTGAAGTTTTACCGAAAAAATGGTAATCAATTAATATTTTCAAAGCGACTTAGAATATTAATCAATTAATATTTTCAAAGCGACTTAGAATATTGCAATGAAATTTAATGCGAAGTAATAATTTATAAAGATGCTTATTTTCCGATGTTAACGTTATTTTAATTTTTTTACAGTGGCGTGCGTACGAGCATTGCCATTGACTTTTTTGAGGAAGAAAAGTTTTCAAATTAAAATATATTTTCGAGTGCCCTGTTCAAGTTAAAACGAAAAAGGTCCTTTACGTTAATTCTCTCCGATGCGTCGTATTTTGAAGAAAACTAAAAACGACGTTTCGATGCCGATACAATGTAAAAATTCAGGTTTATTCAAATAATTGTTCGAATTGATAGTCTCAAATGTCTATAAATTTTCTGCAACGACGAACAACAGATTGAAATGCGCTTGCTTGATATCTGAATCTGGACTATGGATAAAAATGCCAGTGTAGTACAAACAGAACTCGCTGGTATAACCATAGCCGCACAAGAGATTGCTCGCAGAGAAATAACGGGAATGACAATAAGAATCTGCACAGATAGTAGACAATCACTACTGGCCCTGAAAAATTATAAAATAACTAAAGGGTCAACATGGGAATGTCACCAAGCACTTGTGAGAGCATGTCAGATGAATAACATCTGCCTGTGCTGGGTCAAAGGACACTCACAATGCAATGGCAATATAGAAGCTGACAAACTAACTGGCCAAGAAGGCAGCCAGCCTGAGTATCCTTGGGCCTGGTCCTTCAAGTACACTACCAGTTGCAGCGAAACTCCAATTAATAAAGGAAAACACCCACAAGAAATTTAAGACGTCATGGGATGAAACAAGTAGCTGTCAGCTGGCCAGAAATCTCTTGAGATATCCCAGCGAAGAGACGGCGAGGAACTATCTGGCAATGTCCAGGGGTAAACTGCGATTTGTTACAGGAATCCTAACCGGACACTGCCGGGTAAGGAAACACCTCTATAACATGAGACAAAGTGACACACCCACCTGCAGAGGATTTGAACAAGAAGATGAAATGATCGAGCATGTACTTTGTGATGTCCCGCCGTGTCATCGACCAGAGAATCCATATTGGGGGAACGTTGGCCTTCTATGGCCAATTTGAGGGAAATGCCCCTGGGCAAGATCATCATCTTTTGTACAATATTAGGCTCATCGATGGCCTAGGGAGACATTTCACTCACGGAGGAAGCACAAGGGGCCCAATGGCAAAATCTGGTTACGAATGATTATTGTGAATTATTTGAATAAAACATGTTGTCTTCATTTAATGTATAATAATAATAAAAAAACCTGAATTTTTACATTTTACCGGACATAAAAAAGGTTTCTATTTTTTTTCTCAGAAACTATGCATCGGAGAAAATAATATTTTTAAGTTGAAGGAAACCAAGAAACCGTGCTATTGCGTTCCATTTTTTCCCTAAAAAAATTCTATGACAATGCCCGTACGCAAGCCACTGTAAAAAAAAATCAAATAAAGTTTACATCGGAAAATAAGCATTTTTATAAGTTGTTACTTCTCACTAAATTTCACTGAAATATTCATATATATATATATATATATATATATATATATATATATATATATATATATATATATATATATATATATATATATATATATATATATATATATATATATATATATATATATATATATATATATATATATATATATATATATATATATATATATATATATATATATATATATATATATATATATATATATATATATATATATATATATATATATATATATATATATATATATATATATATATATATATGAGCTCATATAGTTAGCATATATATATGTGATATAGTATAGCATGTGATATAGTATAGCATATATATATGTGAGCTCGTAAAGTTTGGAATAAATTCAATTAATCGTTATTGAAGGATTTTCACAGGCAATTCTCGGACACGTCAACCTTATTTTATAAAATGTCACTTTTTTCAGCCATCGATTTTTTGTTTGTTTTGTTCGTTTTTGAGCTATGACGTCATCGACAATTTTTTTAAATGACAACCCATATTTTTTTTCACGGATTTCGATAGAGCACATTTTTCTGAGTGCGAATATGTCAAAAACATAGTACCTTTAACATTAAAGTTTTCGAGATATTCGGTTGCAAAGTTTATAAAATGTACCATGGCACCATGCATAAGCTATCGGGCGGGTCAAGATTTTTAATAGCTTATTGATTCTAATAGCTTATAGCTTATTACATTTTAAAAGATTAAGGAGTAATATTATTTATTTTGGTAGCTTATCGAACATTTTGAAAGATTTGGGAGTAATCTGTTTAATTTTTTAACAACAATTTAAACAAATAAAAAAATATTTTAACAAATAAATGATAAATAATTAAAGTAAAAAATAAAATCAGAGTAAATTTTCAAAGTGACCTCCATTCACTTCCTGGCAATATCCCATCCGCCACTGAAACTCCTGCAGAACCTTACCAATAGTATCGGGTTGAATGGTTCGAATTTCATTGCGAATTCTGTCCTTTAATTCTTCGATGGTATTTGGTCTATTGAAATAGACTTTGCTCTTTAAATAGCCCCATAAAAAGTAGTCTAGGGGAGTGAGATCTGGAGATCTAGGGGGCCATTCGATAGTTCCCCTGCGACCAATCCAATGGTTAGGAAATACATGGTTTAAATAATCGCGAACGATCACTGCAAAATGGGGTGGTGCACCGTCTTGTTGGTACCATATCGTGTGATGGGGCAGATCTGGATCTACGTCATTTGGGTAAAGTACCGCAAGTGCAGGGACTAA
>CAXKVY010006526.1:0-17814 GCA_964058915.1 Tetropium fuscum | reverse complement strand
TACCATTATTTTCAATGCAGGAATGCAGCCTTCGCTGCGTGCTTAGCACTGCAGATATGATTTCTGCTCTTGAAATTATATTTAATTCAAGTTGTGTTCGATTATATTCATTTCGAATTGTATTCAATTGCATGTTGTATTATATGTTGGATATTTTTCGCAGTATTGGGGCTGGTTTGAAACACATTATCTTTAATTTTTTCTCACAAAAAGAAATCAATAACGGTAAGATCCGGGGACCTAGGCGGCCATGGAAAGAGACTTCCTCATCTGATCCAACCGTATCGGAAAACTTTCATCCAAAAAATCAATAACTTTCCGAGAAAAGTTTGCAGGGCACTCATCACGCGGATAACACAAGTTTCTCCTAGTCCTAAGCAAATAGACTCGTATACTGCTAATCTAATCTAGCTAATCTTCGTATACTGCTCTGAAGATCCTCAAGAAAGGTGAAAGAACTTGCACAACTTCTAAGTGGTTCGTTTTCGTGTGTATAGTGGTTCATTTCCGTATGTGTGTCCAGATATAGCACTGGTAAGTGTGTTTTCCTTCTTATTCGTCTATTTGCTTATTTCTATGTAATGAAATGCTACCAACCCAAGATTACTTTTCACAAAATAAATATGAATAGCAAAGAATTTCAAAGCTAATAAATATATCCAGGGTGAAAATTGGATTTTTTTCGAGCATTTTCGAAGAAACAATTAATACATACAACCAACAAATGATTTTAGTTTTGAAGCAAGCAATTTATGTATCACTCCCTCTTTGAATGCTTCAGAACTCTATTGTATATGTAATTCAATATTTTCCCGCATATAGTTGGAAAAAGTAGTTGTTTTTCAATAGGTTCAACAAGATTTTATGCATTTTAAAGTTTAACATCTTCTGGATAACTGTATGCCTAATGCTTTTATATATAATATGTTCAAATAGAACAAATATAAATAGTAGACTAGGTTTGTGTATTCTAAGAATTTGAGTTCCGTCAAAAACTAATGTCATAAAACGTCACTGCAAGTGTTGGAGTATTAATATTTTAAATTCAAGTATAAATGATCAATGAAATAAATCGTATACTGCTCTGAAGATCCTCAAGAAAGGTGAAAGAACTTGTACAACTTCTACGTGGTTCGTTTTCGTGTGTATAGTGGTTCATTTCCGTATGTGTGTCCAGATATAGCACTGGTAAGCGTGTTTTCCTTCTTATTCGTCTATTTGCTTATTTCTATGTAATGAAATGCTACAAACCCAAGATTACTTTTCACAAAACAAATATGAATAGCAAAGAATTTCTAAGCTAATATATATATATATATATATATATATATATATATATATATATATATATATATATATATATATATATATATATATATACATATATATATATATATATATATATATATATATATATATATATATATATATATATATATATATATATATATATATATATATATATATATATATATATTAGCTTAGAAATTCTTTGCTATTCATATTTGTTTTGTGAAAAGTAATCTTGGGTTTGTAGCATTTCATTACATAGAAATAAGCAAATAGACGAATAAGAAGGAAAACACGCTTACCAGTGCTATATCTGGACACACATACGGAAATGAACCACTATACACACGAAAACGAACCACGTAGAAGTTGTACAAGTTCTTTCACCTTTCTTGAGGATCTTCAGAGCAGTATACGATTTATTTCATTGATCATTTATACTTGAATTTAAAATATTAATACTCCAACACTTGCAGTGACGTTTTATGACATTAGTTTTTGACGGAACTCAAATTCTTAGAATACACAAACCTAGTCTACTATTTATATTTGTTCTATTTGAACATATTATATATAAAAGCATTAGGCATACAGTTATCCAGAAGATGTTAAACTTTAAAATGCATAAAATCTTGTTGAACCTATTGAAAAACAACTACTTTTTCCAACTATATGCGGGAAAATATTGAATTACATATACAATAGAGTTCTGAAGCATTCAAAGAGGGAGTGATACATAAATTGCTTGCTTCAAAACTAAAATCATTTGTTGGTTGTATGTATTAATTGTTTCTTCGAAAATGCTCGAAAAAAATCCAATTTTCACCCTGGATATATTTATTAGCTTTGAAATTCTTTGCTATTCATATTTATTTTGTGAAAAGTAATCTTGGGTTGGTAGCATTTCATTACATAGAAATAAGCAAATAGACGAATAAGAAGGAAAACACACTTACCAGTGCTATATCTGGACACACATACGGAAATGAACCACTATACACACGAAAACGAACCACTTAGAAGTTGTGCAAGTTCTTTCACCTTTCTTGAGGATCTTCAGAGCAGTATACGAAGATTAGCTAGATTAGATTAGCAGTATACGAGTCTATTTGCTTAGGACTAGGAGAAACTTGTGTTATCCGCGTGATGAGTGCCCTGCAAACTTTTCTCGGAAAGTTATTGATTTTTTGGATGAAAGTTTTCCGATACGGTTGGATCAGATGAGGAAGTCTCTTTCCATGGCCGCCTAGGTCCCCGGATCTTACCGTTATTGATTTCTTTTTGTGAGAAAAAATTAAAGATAATGTGTTTCAAACCAGCCCCAATACTGCGAAAAATATCCAACATATAATACAACATGCAATTGAATACAATTCGAAATGAATATAATCGAACACAACTTGAATTAAATATAATTTCAAGAGCAGAAATCATATCTGCAGTGCTAAGCACGCAGCGAAGGCTGCATTCCTGCATTGAAAATAATGGTAAGCATTTCGAACACTTACACTTATAAACGCATTTCCTTTTGTTAAAATAAAATGTTGCTTGTGTTAAATAGTATCAATATCTGTTTGTTATTGTTTTTTTTAATATTATATTTAAGATTGTCCTTTATTTACTCTTTTACGTGGGGATTAAAATGTCTTTTCGTTAGCGTCGCGTCGAATGAATTGAGGAATAAATTCATTATCTATTTTTTGTCACTAATTTGCGAATAACTTATAAAAAAAGGATATCGAACCTTTTTGGTCAAAATGTAACTATTTGTATCGTATTTTTTAAGAAAACCTGTTAATAATTGGGAAGGGTGCTGAGGTGGGGTTATTTGCTATTAAAATATAATTAATGTAATATAATGTAAGGGAGTGACAGTAATATGTAAAACTAACCTTTTTATTTTTAATGAAATTCGTCAAATAAAGATGAAAATGCTACAATCAATGGTACAATGGCAATAAATTGCAGTAAAACATGGCGTGATCTAGATTAAAACTAATTGTTCATTTATTAAATGTATTAAATCTCACAAGTAAAACAGTGTTTTATTTACCACTAAATCCAATGCCTCTCGCAGGAGTCTGTTTACACTTCCTTTTAAAACCAATATGCTTTAATATGTTCAAACTCGTGACTTTATTGATTTAAAGTGGTCTTGCGCTCGAATGGAATCCTAACCTCACAAATTTTGCCGGTTTTGTGATTGTAGCATTTTCATCTTTATTTGACGAATTTCATTAAAAATAAAAAGGTTAGTTTTACATATTACTGTTACTCCCTTACATTATATTTTAATAACAAATAACCCCACCTCAGCACCCTTCCCAATTATTAACAGGTGTAATTATTACCTACTACAAATTTCATTTCTATACCCATAGACGTATCCACTGGGATATAGACCTTTATTAAAAATGCAGAAAATTGAAAAACTCTCTGAATCTTCTCATTGAATCTTATGATTTCTGCCCTTACCTTTTTTTTAAAATTACCACTTCTATTTTAATTTAAAGTACTTGTCACCAATACTTGCCATTTCACCTGTTCATTCAAATTTCATTTCACATGCAAACATGCCGACTGCACTGGTTCACTAAAATAGCTTCTTGGCAAGATGACATTTAATCTGAATAGTTTTCCTAATGGGTTTTAAAGAATACATCAAGGGTACTCCATAAAACTACATTAAAACTATTTTTCCCAAAACGGATTGTTTTAAAACCAACTTGCTATTTAATTCTTAATAATAGCAAATTAGTTTTAAAATAGCCAATGTTAAGAGTAACATAAAACCAGTATAAGTTAAGTAAGTATCAATAGGACATTAAGAGCAAATACATATATATATATATATATATATATATATATATATATATATATATATATATATATATATATATATATATATATATATATATATATATATATATATATATATATATATATATATATATATATATATATATATATATATATATATATATATATATATATATATATATATATATATATATATATATATATATATATATATATATATATATATATATATATATATATATTAATAAACAAATAACTTAAACAACGAGAACCCGTTGATCCCTATCAAAAGAGCATAATTATTAATCGTTCTAAATGTAAATATAAATAATATTTACATATCCAGCTACTGGTAAAAGTCATCTGATTTCGTCAACAAACACTTCTCTGGTGATAATATCATTAGTCTGTCTACACACTACACTGATGGATTTAATTCCTGTATGACTATAATATAATACTTTTATATTATTTCAGGGAGGCCCACGATTCGAGAAGTAGGTACATAGTAGGAACTTGCACGTGCACCCTTGTATGTTTACCATTGGGTCGCTTGCGTGAACGCTGCACTCTGTTCACAGTAAATCTCATTTTATTGTATCTTACTTCAATGTACTTAATATAGTATGGTAGGAAATGTTCTCACACTAAAATTTGATTTGGCGTTTGCCGCTAAAATCGGAGTTTGCAGGTGCATTGAACGCTATTGATTAAACCAATGGTAAGTACTGGTAGTTTTGTAAACGATATACATTTATATTAGTCCTGCAATTATAAAAAATTCCATCGTAATAAATGTTATCTGATATATTTCTTCAGTAACTGTCAGTTGAGGGGTAGTACATCATAAAACTACGAAAGGCAGTTCTGAAAACCCCCCCGAAAAACTACCCCTTTCGCTAACAACTTGTTAATCATTATAAAAAAGAAAGCTTGACTAATTTCGTAAAAAAAAGTTTGTTATCTTTTTGTATATACCATAGTTTTTGAGAAATTCAATATTGAAGAAATTTTAAAATTTGTATTTTTAATACGCGCGCGAATTTTCGCTAATTTAAAATCCTTGGCGAGCGGCCTATAGGAAAAATTGAATTGCTCAAAAACTAAGCAAGCGAGGAAGAAAAACCAAAATGGGTTTTCAGGGGCATATAAAATACTTTCAGTTATTGCCATTTTAGATGGCTATTGATATTTATCAGTATATAAAAATAACAATATAATGTAGTTATCACTTGATTTTTTGCGGTTTTAACTATTTACAAGCGCATAAAAAATAACTCACAATATAAGTTATAAATGTATTAAATTTTAGTTCAAGGTATTACTTTGATGTAGACAAAATTTGGAATAAAAACATTCATATTTATTAAATTACCGGCATATTGAAATTACCCAAATTTTGGCTAATTAGGTATTTATTGCTTCCTAAAAATTAAAAAAACTCAAAAAAACTTGAAAATTTAACTAAAAACTTTTTTTATATATCTTATAACTATTGCCTCTATTCATTTTATAGTTAAGAAATTGCATAGAAAGAAAAATATCATTATAAAATTGAATATGCAGCATTTTTTAGTATTTTTTTAAAATTAATCTACCGGCCTTGTATTTTAAAACGTTTGAATATACCTGGCCCAGAAATAAAGGTAATAGCTTATATTGTTTAATCATATCATTTAATTATATACTACGTGTCTCAGGTAGAAAAAAATGCTACTGAAATTGCAATTGTAAAAAGTTTTGCGGAAATGCTCTTGAAGAAAAGCTGGCCTTGCTAAAACGACGCATGCACAAATATACCTCTCGTTGAATCAGAAGAAACTGACGAAGAAGAAATAATATCCAGTGAAGATGACTATGTAATTTAAAAAAAAACGTTAATATTGTAAAATACATATTTTTGTAATTTGTAAATAACCTCATATCAAAACTCACTGTTCAAGTGTTTCATTTTGTTACATTTGACAAAATCTCAAAATTACTAAAAATATGATGACTGATATTTTTTATATGAAATAGACTTATTAAATCTTTCATTTGCTTACATTTTAAATAACATCTCAACAATTGACAAAGATGTACTTAAAAGATATTTACAAAAATCGATTATAACTTTAGAATTACAAAAATTATACATTTTTTATTATAATACAATATAATTTACAATACAATTACAATATAAAATTATCAAATGAATCTGTTTAATATCTGATTCTATTTTTTTATAATATGTTAACAATTGGTAAATATATTCTTGAAAAAATCTGAAAGAATCAATTTTTACTAACACAACCTCAAAAACCCTCGACATGTAGCTACTTTTATAATTTTCTATGGGTAAAAATTGAAGGTAATAAAAATATCGTTCATTTGCTTCATTATTTTCTTAGATATGTCGACAATGGCCAAATATGTTAAAGATTATATAACACATTTTCGAAAAAGGCAACTTTTCTTATGTTATCTTCAATATCGATTTTTCCGAAAACTATGGCTTATACAAAAAGAATGGTAAAAATCCCGCCCTACTACAATAATGGCCAAATCTAAATAATTGTGTTTTTGAAATATGAGGCATGGAAAATATTACTGCTACCAAATGTAGACACGACATGTAAATATTTTTCACGTTTGAAATGGGTATCTAATTGTATATTCTATTGTAACATTATTATTGCAACTGTTTTCGATTTCGGAACCCGGTTTTCTCTGTTTGATATGTTAAATAGCCACACGACAGTTTCACTTCACCTCTCGTGTGGCTGACTTTAGTTGTTCTACTCCTGAAATTGACCACTTTCGGTATGAAATAGACATATATTTTAAGTGAAAGAATCATACATTCAGAAATAAAATAAAATTTATCGTTAATATTAATGCCAACAATAGATAGTTTGATTTCTTTAATATATCCGTTAAATTTATTTTCGTCAAGTCAATTTCGATAAGTGTAAGAAAATTGTAAGGTCAATTTTCCTCAAATATTGTCTACAGTTTTATAATGAAGGTCTAGATTATTTCTCTGGAAAAAATCTTTGGATAAGACTTGTAATTATTTATTTGCAAATTTTATTTTCCAGAGTTTGAATTATTTTAATTAACTTGTTGGATATCAATCTTCGTCTGAATATCATAGATACTTTCTAGGCTAGTAAATACTTTCCAACATAATTTACAACAATATTTCACATAATAAATTTTTATTCTACATAAAAATAGTATTGGCATTCTTGTTAATTTTTCTGACATTTTAAATTATTTTCTAATACTGTTTTAACAATGATTGCGGACGATAAGTTTAAACTTTCGTGCAAAAATAAATAGTCTTAGGTATTTTACTGCCATATAATAGCTAACATTTTGCATTATATTTCATTGTATTTACCTTGTGAAAGTAAAGCACCAATAATAACATGAACTTGCGTATGCACTTGCGTTCGTTGTTTATAAGGTAATTCGTCAAAGGTAGCGTAAATTAAACAGTGGATATACGAGTATTATGCCTACAATTGATCGAATGAAACATTAGGTACACTACGTATCGAAATAAAATTCATTACATTTGTGAGGTATTTTATTCATTAAAATATTATAAAAATTTATGTAAAAACTGGCTAGTCCTACGTCCTACAAAATGGTATTAGGTATTTCCTTTTGATTTTGAGGTTCACGAAAGTTTTTAGTGCAATAAAATTTTGCGAAATTAAATTTTATGCCGTTTTTCAGACATCAATATATATTAAATACGTACACATTTTCGTCTTCCGAGGATTTCACATTTGTTAGGTTGTTTTAAGATGATTCTTAAGACATCTTGAAATAGTTAAAAGACGCTTAAATACTTTATTTAACCGACAAATATGTCCGTGAAAGTAGTTGGACAATAAACAATGATACAGTCATTAATTCGAATGCCTAAAAAATATTATCCATCGCTTTTGATCGTTGAAACATTGATCGATTATTTTTAAGCCAAATGACATACTTGCAAATTGAAAATTGTTCGTTTGCGACTTTGAAAACGGTCTTTTGAACGTCTTTTGCTTTGTTGAAAACCTAACGCCAAACCTAAGGTACCTAGCGACATATTAGCAACGCCGTCGCCGTAATAATTGGTCTCGTAATTTTAAAAAGCCTGAATGTGATATTTGTCGTCAATTTTAACCTCATTTAATTTATAATAATCGATTACTACTTGCATGTCATATCTGTTTTCCAGATGCGACCAGATTCCAAGCCCCGAATGGAGATATTAATTAGCGAATTATATCTTGATTATGGAAAGGCTGGTTTAGAACTATTAGTGACGATTCCATGTTTGATATCGTCAATACGAGATAAACCTTCGCATTCTAAATACAATGTATCAGAAAATCGTATCGTAAACATATATTTCTATTATTATTTCTTTTTCGTTTATATATTCTACATGAACGTGAAGTTAATTTAGAATTTCTTGTTGTCTCTGTTATTACTATTTGATGGTATAGTCGAAGTGTTAAAATTGCTAATATAATTAAAATTTTTCATAGGTTCTGATGTCTGAAAAGTTAATTATTTTGGATACTGAATTAATTTGAATTAATAAATTCACCCTTTTTATTAATTCTTCCTATTTTATTTTTATTCTTGCATTTGCCAACCTTATGTTATCATTTTTCTACTGCAGCAGTACTAGGTACTAAGATCAGTGTTTACTAAATTACGGATTAATTTAAAGCAAAACTCTGTACGTGGTTCAATTAATTAATATACTATTTTCGAACTTTGCAAATAATCAAAATTCAAATATTTGTCTGTTATTCAAAGGGTCATTTAGTTACTTTGAAGAAAGATAGTGTGTTATTGAACAAAGGTAATAAGTAATATGAGGTGAGGTAAGAGCTGCGTGTGTTTAAAGGGTGACACAACTATGGATAAAAACGAGGCTTATATATATATATATATATATATATATATATATATATATATATATATATATATATATATATATATATATATATATATATATATATATATATATATATATATATATATATATATATATATATATATATATATATATATATATATATATATATATATATATATATATATATATATATATATATATATATATATATATATATATATATATATATATATATATATATATATATATATATATATATATATATATATATATATATATATATATATATATATATATATATATATATATATATATATATATATATATATATATATATATATATATATATATATATATATATATATATATATATATATATATATATATATATATATATATATATATATATATATATATATATATATATATATATATATATATATAATATATAATATATAATATATATATATATATATATATATATATATATATATATATATATATATATATATATATATATATATATATATATATATTTATATATATATATATATATATATATATATATATATATATATATATATATATATATATTTATATATATATATATATATATATATATATATATATATATATATATATATATATATATATATATATATATATATATATATATATATATATATATATATATATATATATATATATATATCTATATATATATATATATATATATATATATATATATATATATATATATATATATATATATATATATATATATATATATATATATATATATATATATATATATATATATATATATACATATATATAATATATATAATATATATAATATATATATATATATATATATATATATATATATATATATATATATATATATATATATATATATATATATATATAAATAGGTAAAACATATATCGATGTATATTTACATGTATAATATCGTTTATTGAATACTCTTTCAATGAGCGGTAACGGCCTATTAGACGTAATTTTCAACCTATTTTTTTAGTATAGATTTTATATTTTATGGGACATTCAATCTTCAACAAATTTCTCTATTTTCAGGCTTATATTATTCCCGATACATTCCGATGTTGCATTAAACTTTGTTATTTTAAATGAGACACTTATAGATTATTTATGATGATCCCTTTCAAGAAAATTTCAAGGATAGGTATACGATATTATGGGTTCAACGTTTATTAATCTCAATTCTCAAAATAAATTTTCTAATTGCAGTATAGAGCTAGTTAGAAAAATATCTCAAAAACTAGGCAGTTTAGGTATAGGGATATACATACATTCCTTCAGGCCTCAGGTTTTCTGAAAGCATCTGAGATGATAAAATCTGGGGTTTGCCGTTTAAATATATTGAGTAGGTACCTATTCATTTGTATTTTTTTTTATGAATGATTCTGAGGTTGTCGGCTTATATGTTGTGACCAGGTAACTCAAGCGCGATTTTTGAATTTTTGATAAATATTTTAAGGTGGTTTTTTGTGGTTTTAAGGTGACACTTCGTTTCCTTATATGTAAACGTAATAGCAAGTAGATAAACATTTTACTATTTTAGCGATAACTACGAATTACAAGAGCTTAACACTAAGAAATAAACAAAAGTTGACAAAAATCGCTGCAATAAATAGTTTAATTTTCCTCACTAAATATTAAAGTCACATAATTCAAAAATGATTTGTCGAACGAAACTTTTCACCATCATAAAAGACGTCGTAACATATTCCTTTTGGCTATAAACTGGTACTTAGGTTCTTAAACATATTTCTCCGTCACATATTTAATGCAGAGACACGCAACTTAGTAAAGCATAGCAATATAGGTACGTCATACATTGATGTAACGTGTTTAGTAAAAAGCGATTCCGAAAAATCTACTGTGATTTATGATCCCATCTCTCTGCGAAGATGTCGTAAGGATCGTTTTACCTTGGTACAGCAACTGTGCAGCTGTGTGCCCAGGTGCGTGCTCCCTTTTGCACCCTAAATATAAGGACAATGAGAGGAAGAAAATATTGATATACAAGTACGCAACACGCGTACTGGAAATAAGCGTAACCTACGATGTTAAGTTATTTTCAATTTGTCCTTTAATACGCAATGGCAGAAAACAACTATTTCATTATTTTAATTTTTTTATATGTCTAATTTTACAGCACACTTACAATTTATCAAGACTGGAATGTGAATTTCAGTCAAGAGCTATTACTTACTTACACCTCTCTGCTAAATATGTGCAGGGCATCAATCATTTATTTATAATAACTTTTGTTTGATAATTTGAAGTTGTACCATGACGCTCCTTAGTATTGATTTCTTTTTCTTAATATAGTATTTTTCATATTATAGACAACTATGAATTATATTTAACGAGGAATATAATTTTTAATTTAGTGGGAATAATGTTTGCTTTATTTATTGGGTATGTAGGTATGGTCATTTTAGCAAAAATATTCTAAATCAAAATGGAATCAACCAATCGACCTATTTTTTTTGAAAATCGTTCGTGGTCACAAATAGAACAAAGTTGAGCAGTAACATCTGACGGCGTGGTCATTTTATCATAGGGAACCCAGAAACTAGCCAATTTTGATGGCCTGATTATTGAAAAATTGGAAATTTTGTTAAATATTGCTAAAAATGGCTTGAAAACTCAACCCGGAGGTTTTAGAGGTCGCTGTTCACGATACTGAACCCAGAATTTTCATTTCTTTTCTACAATTACTGGCTGGCAATTGACCAATTCTATTCCCAAAAACTGGAATAATTGGCTAGTTTTAGAAATGTTTGACAAAAATGGCTTGAAACTCCACTCGGGAGTTTTCTAGGTTGCTGATCACGATTCTGAAGTCAGAATTTTTATTTCTACAGTTAATGGCTGTCAATTGGCCAATTATGTGCCCAAAAACTGGAATAATTAGCTAGTTTTGGTTTAGCAAAATTAACTGGAAAACTTCACTCGGGGGTTTTCGAGGTCGCTGATCACGATTCTGAGCGTAGTTTCTGCATTTACACAGTTACTGGCTGGCCCAAAAACTGGAATAATTGACTCATTTTGGAATTTTAAATAGTATCGTGTAAAATTTGAAAAAAATGTACAGAATATATAATTATTGGGTTCACTAAAATTTTAATTTTTTACTTTATTTTAAAATTTTAACTATATTAATCTATATAAACTTATAGACTATTGACTATATTAATAACTTATAAGTACGAATTATACAATTTTTTACAAATTAAAAAGTATATTGCATATTAGATAAATCAATTCCACAATAAATTTTTTAAACTAGCCAATTATTCTAGTTTTTGGTCAGTTAATTGGCCAATTGCCCGCCAGTAACTGTGGAACTGAAAATTATGACCTCAGAGTCGTGAGTAGAGCTTTCCAGCCATTTTTAGCAAAATTTAACAAAATTTCCCATTTCTCAATGATCAGGTTATCAAAATTGGCTAGTTTCTGGGTTACCTATGGTAAAATGTCCAAGCCGTCAGATGTCACTGCTCAACGTTGTTCTATTTATGTTTAAGAACAATTTGCAAAAGAAATTAGGTCGATTGGTTTTTATCCATCTTGATTTAGATCTTTCATTTTTTTTACGTCTAAGTTGACCCGACTAGTACCCTATTCCTTTATCTGGCTATTGATGTTGAAGCATCATACATTCTATGCATTTCATATTGCTTCCATGAACTACTTTGATTTATTATACCTACATGTATTACCACTTATAAAGCTACTTGATACTTCACGACTGACTAATCCTTAGAACATTCAATGTTCTATGGATATTCACTAAAGGTCCAAGGCAATTCAAGGCATAATAATAATAATAATAAAGGTGAGTCCCGGTTATACTGGAACTAGTCATTATCCACCATCAGGCACATACAAGCCAATAAGCCTGATGTAGTCCTCCTCGACTACCAACTTCACGATGATCGTTATCGAGTTTTCGGCTTCTTTTTCTTCTTTCTTTCAGTTTCTTCGAACTCCGCTACAGCCCGGGTTATTCTGTTAAAGTAGTAGTTCTGATTATTGGCTCTCTCGGAAGTATGCGACAATCACTGCTCTGAAACTTGAACATGAGCATGCCGTCAATCGGCAGCAGCCACAGCCATAGCATTCATGCCGAAAGCCTTCATACTTAGCTCTACTCAGAATAGTTGAGTTGCGGCCTTAATAACCCCTCACCCCGCGGACGTGGGGAGTGGTCGTTGTTGAGTAACGAGGCTCTGAAACTTGAGAATCATCCGGGCATGCGGTCAATCGGCAGGTCATAGCCGAGATGCAGAAAGCCTTCATACTTAGCTCTACTCAGAACAGTTGAGTTGCGGTCTCAATGACCTGCGGACGTGGGGAGCGGTCGTCGTTGAGTAACGAGGCTGGCGATGGCAGGATTCAGCACCAGATTCAGCACGGAGGCCAGGACGGACTGAACAGCACCACAAACAAAATATAATAATAATAATATTAGGTTTCCTCCTAGACCACCAGCTCCAGACAATGTTCAAAAACAACGTTGTCTTGAAGGAGGAGTAAAAACGGACAAAATATAGAGATCTGATGTTCGAGCACCGCGAACTCTATCCAGGCTGTACAGTACAGCCTGGATAGAGTTAGTTAGTAGTTAGAGTTAAGTTAGTAGTTAGAGTTAAGTTAGTAGTAAGAGTTAAGTTAGTAGTTAGAGTTGAGTTAGTAGTTAGAGTTGAGTTAGTACCTAGTTAGAGTTAAGTTAGTAGTTAGAGTTAAGTTAGTAGTACTGATTATTGGAGCTCCTGGTGGAGCTAGACACACACTGCTTTCGATATGGAAAACCATTCCGGCATGCCGAAATTCGGCAGAAACCATAGCCGGCTCAATCTGTTACAATAAGTAAAACAACATTGGAATAACAACAAATAAAACGATTCACACGAACGATTCGAACCAACAATTTATTACAAGGTACTTGGCAGAATCTTGATAAAAGAGAAAAGAAAACAAATATCAAGTATGAGTAGTTGTTAATTATTGCAATATAGTATGTTTTTGTTTATTATTTGCTATTATTGCACCATACAATAATATTGTGATGCACATTTATAGAATGATTTAATTCTCGCGGTTTCCTTTTAAATATGTACCTACATCAGTTGCAATAGTTTTGGACATGAATGGGATGATGCATTTATTTTATGCTTAGTCAGGTATGTATGAATTTGTTGTGAAGGTATATAAACTTTGCGATTATTGGTAGGTAGGTTATGTGCATTATTTATAAGTGACCGAATACTATGGAATACATCATGTTAACCTATTAATAAAAAAATTAAACGTTACAGTAAATATAGGTACCTATTGTTTAATTGTACCTATACATAATTTGTGATAATCAAAGAAGAAAAGCAGGTAATGTGGAATATTTTAGTAAATAATATTTTGAATTAATGCATTGTATTAGCAAATTGTGTTTTATAATAATATTTATAGTAGTAGTCGGTATTAACATTATACTTAGGAGATTAACTTGAAAGTGCTTTCATAGTTTAATAATAATTGTTAACTGAAATAATATATGGAATATAAGCAACCTTACCAAAGAGGCGGAAAAAATAGGTTAATAAACGGCTTTAATCGAAGTTTCGTTTGAAATTATTATGAAACCTAACAGGCATATACTTTGTCCGAAATGGAATATATTTTTCTTTTATTAGAATCAATGTATTTACCTAGCCGTCCGTCGCCGTTTTATTTATTAAAAGGTAAATTATTTTTTTTGCAAAAACATTGAAAATAAATAATGTGAAAAACAAATATAGGTAGGTACATACTGTATTTATTTTCAGTTGTGATATACCTATTTGTGATTTAATTATAAGAGTTTTTGATGAAAAACAAAACACATATTTGCATATTAACTACAATACCTATAATAAGTACCTAACATTTTGAATTAATGTTAAACTGCGTGTTATAATACCTATACTTACATATAAATCAATTAATATGTATCAATTCTCAATTGTTTTAAATAATAACTTACATCTGTATTCCTTTTTTACTATGTGGAGCATAGTCACTTGAATATGAAAGCATCAAATTATGTTTTCTGCAAATGGTAGCGACATGGCTTAGTAGTAGATACATATACATATGTGTTAAAAAAAGCTTGTTATTTTTACTCTCCATACCTACTAGGTATTATATTGAGGTACTTGAAATATTTTAAAAAATTCACAGACCTTGTATACTATGCAAGTGTCTTAGGCGTATTGAAAATACCAGACACAACTTTTTGTTTACTGTAGTACAGTACTTGATTAGTTACACAGTTCTTATGTGTCAATATAACAAATGTTATCTATTTGTGGTGACGGCTGGTAGAAGTTTAGGATGATCATATGCTGAAAATGAAGCATTATTATTCCCAATTGAAATAGTCGCTGTATAGGAGAAAATTTCAGGCAAAACTTGCGTAACTTCAAAAAGAGATGTCGGGATTGGTTCTCGCGCAATAACAAACACTGTGTTATTGTTGCACCTGTGATCGCCCTCAAAATCGACTAGCGCCCGATATTAATGATACAATATTCGGTATTTTAATACATGGTACATTCCAATAATAGCTATGTTAAAATAACTTTAGTATGTGCTGACTAAGTAATATTTGTTGTGGTTGGCGCCGATTGCGAAACGTACATTAGGAAAACAGATGAGAGTTAGTCATTCCATCATTCGTCATTGACATTGTACGATATGTATTGTAAAAATGGAGATAAAAGATTTGTTTCAATTAAAACAGAACCTACAAAAAGAAATTATTTAATTAGGTAATAATTAAAGTGGTTAGTATTGCGGGCATTGCGCATAAGTAGCGCTCCTCCTACTATGTTCAATTCAGTCAATACAGTCAAATTTATTTAATTTTTTTTGTTAAGCATCTTATATATTATAATTAGTTGTATGTCGCGCTGAGTAGCCTGAGTAGATGAACAACATATATCGCATCCCTCTCGCTCTCAAATCAACATTATCGTAAATCGTGATGTGGGACCTCTATCTGAAACGGCTTTAGCACAACGGCAACCGCGCATTGGGATGCGATTATGAACGGTAATAACGAGAATGACAGTAGTTCTTACTTAATAAAATTCACTAGTTGTGGAAGTGTATATGATGTGCACTATGCACTGTTTTGCATAAATTTACAACCCAATAAATAGTGCTTTGGGAATTTCGAATGAATTAGTTCTATGATAACTCGTCTTTGTAAAGTAAATAGGTACCTAACTGTCTAAAATAAATTAATTGCTTAAGGGTAAATAGTTATAGTTTTGTAACATCATATTTATCTTTGTAATTCTTCTTCTATTTCTTCTCCAAGAAACACATCGATATGCAGTTGTAGATCCATGGGAACGTTAATATTTTAAGGGCTCCAATACTACATAAATTAATATAAAATAATATGTTTAAATTGTTAGGTGTTAGTAGTATCAAACAAATTCATTAACATTGATGCGGTGCATGCGCAATGTCGAATTCCGATCTTGGAATGAGACTTCGACAGGCTTGTCGCAGTCGGAATCAATTTCTATCTGACTGTTCGATAGTAGAGGTTGACAGCAGTTACAGAATACAGGTTTGACATAATTCCGATTTGGCGCTTCGATCTCTGTTCGTTTACACTCATTTCTACTCCATTTGAAGTTACAGAATAATCAATTTAGCAACTGCGCTGATTACCGCCTTCTTACTACTTACTACTTAACTTCCGACTGTTGAATAAATAATACGCCTATGGTAGCTGCGGTAGTGGTAGTGAAAATGTACCATATATGACACAAAGAATACCGGAACTAGCCTGCTGGTTACTTTACGGGCATATAAAAAATTGCATTTTCATTTTTTTTACATTTGCACAAAACTTTTATTTTTTTCTCTGATATTATAATGATTGTCTCAAAATTATTCTGGTTTTACGACATAAACTTTCATTCGTTCCATCGACACGCAGCATAAAAACGCGGAAATTTTTATTTTTATACTATTACAAGTTCACGTGTCTGTAAGCCCATTCGAACCCTTCAAATACCATGCGTATTATTATAAGACTTTATATTTACTTTAACTTTCTTTTGATAAAAATACAGAGACATAAAAAAACAAAAAAATGTGACTGGAATGTGTCTAGTGGGCAAGTACCCGATTTTCTTTGTTGTCTAAGTCACACTTTCACTCTTCCAAAAAATAACAAGCTGGGTGAAATCGGAGAAAATAAATTGTTCTCCTGGTCTATAAAGTGTATAATTGGAATATTTAAACTAATAAATATTAAATATTTTCGCAGTTTTTACACTGTCCTGATGTATCGTACAATGTTCTATTAATCTTCCAGGTAAAATATGAAGAAAATATTTAAAATGTTGTATTGTCTAATACATTTATAAGAGATGTGTTTTCACTTACAGTTACTTTAAACATTTCTGTTCAGGCGTGGATTGAAGGATCTTAATCCGTCATTCTACGGTTCAGGTAATTAAAGTTGGTTGATCTAACACATACAATATTGCAAAAAAAAATACCATTTTACTTCTATGACATCGATATGTTAGTATTACATATATTATATTATCAGTTCTCGCAAAGTTTATAAAATTATCGATACAGAATACAGAACTTAATAAATGTTCACAAGATCATGAAATTATCGGCGAAGTCGGGTCAGAAAAGTAATCCATTTGGCTTGATATTGCTCC